>JAVXUP010005050.1:0-22948 GCA_033070095.1 Escallonia herrerae | reverse complement strand
CAAGTTTTCAGACTTTTTTTTCTCTTTCTGTCATTAATGTTCTGACTTTTTTTTTTCTCTCTCTCTCCTGTCCGCTACATAATGTAGCGGACAAGTTTTTAGACTTCTTTTCTCATATCTTTTTCTCTCTCTATCTCTCTCCCCCTTCATTAATGCTCTGACTCTTCTCTCTCCTTTCTCTTCTTTTTGATCTCTCTCTCTTTCTTCTCTTTCGTCCTCTCCCCTCATTTCCTCTCTCTCTCCCCCTCTCTCTCTGGGCAGACTCCAATGTTTTGGTCAAGATGAGGAATGGGTTTCTGCAAATAAATTTCCACCTGAAACAACATAGTCACTATTAGCATTGGCTTCATCAGGGTTGTCTAGTGTGAGGTATTTGGATATCAGGATCGATGTTCTATTTTGTTTAGCTAATTTTCATCATTGGGTTCTGTGCAGGAGCCATCTCAGGCCTTGTGGGATGAGGTTAATGCTGCTAAGGTGTCCTCTCTTTCATCAAAAGAACTACGAAATCAGGTGCCAGACAATACAGCTTGCAGCTCTGCCGAAACTCATATCTCGGAAGAACAAAGAGTTCACATAGAAGCGAATAGGTTAAGGGCGTTAGTAAGGGCTGCTGCGGAGAGCCCGGTCTTTCATGTCAGCTTGATTTTGCTGGGCTTTAAAGCATGAACAGATCTCCAATGTCTTTCTCGGGACAGCTTCTATTGCGTGCAAGTTTAGCGTTTCCTTTTTATGTTTCTTTTTATGTCTGGGTTTCTGCAAATAGCTTTCTTCTCTGAGCTAGGATCACATGTCCGGAAAGAAAAGAGAAAGAGAGTAGGTGACAGAAAAATGATGACAAAAAGAGAGAGAAACAACTTAGAAAATTGAAAAGAAAGAAAGAGAAAGAGACTAAAGTCAGAAAGGTGACAGAAAAATGACCACAAAAGGAGAGAGAAAGAGAAAGAGAAAAAAAGTCTGAAACTTGTCCGCTACATTATGTAGCGGACGAGAGAGAGAGAAAAAAAAGTCAGAACATTAATGACAGAAAGAGAAAAAAAGTCTGAAAACTTGTCCGCTATATTATGTAGCGGACGGAGAGAGAGAAAAAAAAAGTCAGAACATTAATGACAGAAGAGAAAAAAAAATCTGAAAACTTGTCCGCTATATTATGTAGCGGACGGGAGAGAGAGAAAAAAAAAAGTCAGAACATTAATGACAGAAAGAGAAAAAAAAGTTTGAAAACTTGTCCGCTACATTATGTAGCGGACGGACTCGGAAGGTATTATTGTCAAAAAAATGCAAAAAATTGCCGCTACATAATGTAGCGGACGTACTTAAAAACGCAAAAAAAAAGATCTGGGCCGTCTATCTTTTGGGATGGACGGCCAGATCGCGCTAGCAACTTCTCCTATTTTGCTAGCGCTATCAATGGATCAGCTCCCATATATATATATATATATATATATATATATATATATATATATATATATATATATATATATATATATATATATATATATATATATATATGGGGACCGATCCACACCCACCGGTGGAGAAATAACAAATTTCTCCACCGAACCGCTGGTCTTACCAGCGGTTGGCCACGTGGGACAAAAAGGCGAAAAAGGTGTACGGTCACTGCATTAATGGCAAAAAAGGCACGAGAAATGGCACGAGAAATGGTGAGAAAATGGCGAGAGAGAGAAAAAGGACACCAACCGCATGCACAACCAGCGGTTGGCATTAATATGCCTGCCACGTGCCGTCCCCCACCCCTGCCACGTGGCCCAACCCCATGGCCCCTGCCACGTGGCGTCCCCCTCCCCCTGCCACGTGGCCCACCAGCATGGCCAACCGGCGGTATTAGCGATGGCCCTGCCACGTGGCATCCCCTCCCCCTGCCACGTGGCAGAGGGAGGGCACCAACCGCGGGTGGTACCAGCGGTTGGGCCACGTGGCAGGGGGAGGGGACGCCACGTGGCAGGGCGGGACCAACCGCTGGTACACCAGCGGTTGGTCCCCGCCCCTGCCACGTGGCGTCCCCTCCCCCTGCCACGTGGCCCAACCGCTGGTACCACCCGCGGTTGGTGCCCTCCCTCTGCCACGTGGCAGGGGGAGGGATGCCACGTGGCCCAACCGCCGGTACCACCCGCGGTTGGTCCCCTCCCTCTGCCACGTGGCGTCCCCTCCCCCTGCCACGTGGCCCAACCGCTCCTACCACCCGCGGTTGGTCCCCTCCCTCTGCCACGTGGCGTCCCCTCCCCCTGCCACGTGGCCCAACCGCTCCTACGACCCGCGGTTGGTCCCCTCCCTCTGCCACGTGGCGTCCCCTCCCCTCATCCGCAGGGCCCAACCGCTCCTACAACCCGCGGTTGGTCCCTGCCCCCCTCCCCTGCCACGTGGCGCCCCCCCCCCGCGTGATGCCCCACCTGGTGTCCTTCCCCACGATGCCACGTGTCGTCCTTCCCTCCCCCGTGATGCCCCAACGTGGTGTCCTTCTGCCGAATTTTTTTTTTGCAGCAGCCTTTGACCGCATAAACACCCACCCTTCCTCACTTTTTTCTGTCTTTTTTCTTCTCTCTTCCTCGCTTCTCTCTTTATAATCCCCTCCCCCGAACCCTTCTTCTGCACTCTGTCATCTTTTACCAACTTCCTTCGTACTTCATATCTCACCTACATAATCTCCACAACAATACAAATCAAAAAATTTTACGCTAGAAGATCGTGGATAACCGCTAGAAGATCGGTAGTTTTTTCTTTAAATACATCAAGTCACAACAAGTAAGTATTTTGAATTTCCTTATAATTCAATGTTAGGTTTATACAAATCAGCGTATTACATTTATAGATTCCAAAACAGAGATTTTTTAGGGTGCCAAATATAGACAGTTTTTCACGAATTTATAAAAAATAGCTAGAGCTAGATTTTGCCAAAATACAAAAAAGAGACCCTAGTTATTCTTAAAGGATCTGTCTCAGGTAAAAATTTCAGATTTTTCCAAAGACTGGAAAGGGGTTAACTGATACGGGGAACCTTGTAACTCTGCAGTGTATTTTAAAATATCAAGCTAGCGCGATTTCGCGCGAAACTTTTATGAGAATCCTAGGATGTTGGGAAGTTCCATTCCCCAGGAATTCGGGCCATTCCGAAGCCGTTACCTATTTTTTTGGCCGAACGGCCCTTTAAGCGCTTGATCCGGACACCGGTTCGCGATTTTTGGGCGAAACCTCCGTAAAATACTTTTTATGTCAAGAATGAATTCAGGAAGCCTCAAGTAGCATTTCGAAGCACTTTTGATATTTTTTTATGCCAGGGGGCATTTCGGTAATTCGCCGCCCCGAGAGGGGTATTTCGGTAATTTTACAGTGCTAAGTTTTTTGACGGACTTTTTAGTCCAGAAATATAATTACAAAACCTGAAATGTTGTTTTGAAGCTGACGTGGCGCGCGTAGGGGTGTTTTGGTAATTTTCCCGCGCCAAGGGGTGTTTTGGTAATTTTCCCGTGCCAAGTTTTTCAAACGACTTTTTAGTCCAGAAATGTAAGTAAACCACCTGAAATGTTGTTTTGAAGCTGGTTCGGGGGCGTTGGGGTGATAGTGAACGCTCAGGGGCATTTCGGTAATTTGCCGATGTTCGGGGGCTATTTTGCTAGGAAGGATCCAGCTTAAAATTCATACCTTAAAATAACTTTTAGTTCAGGAAAGGGTGTGAGACACCCGAAAACTTATTTTGTTCCAGATGTTCTGAACCTTGTGACGCACCGGCGATGACTGCCAGGGGATATTTTGCATAAGTAGCGGGTGTTTTGGTAACTTGCCCCCTTTAAAATTTTTCCTGATATATTTGGTATATAATTGACGTAATACATTTAAAAACTTGACTTTAAAGCGGTTTTGAGGTGTTGGAGGTGTAGGGGCCATCGGGCTATATATTGCTATATAACCACGTTGGCGCTAAATTCAGTGGGAACTAGCGTAATTAAGCGTTCGGAGTGGTGGGAATTGAGGATTTGTTTTAATACATTGAAATAATGACTATTGCTAATGTGTTGGTAAGCTAGGTTAAAGATCCAGTTATAGTTTTGGAATGTAAATATTATGGATATTATGGACGCTAAGTTGGTTTATAATTATATTTTGTTCTTAAAGGTATGAATTTCAGCTCTGGACCTCATGATACATCAATCCTATACGATGACGATGACCACGTCGCGAGGCACGTATTTGACGGTGTCGATAGGGGTGTTTTGGAAACAATTCAAAGCACAAGGCACCTTGAAGAGTGGGTACTAAACGAGGAACAAATACAGCTATTACACCGTCAAAATTTAACCCTGTTCACCGATCCCGGGAAATGGTCTCGACACGACGATTGCCTTATATCCGCTCTAGTTGAACGATGGAGGAGCGAGACGAACTCATTTCACTTCCGGTTTGGTGAAATGACTGTTACGTTAGAGGACGTCGGATTTATACTTGGAATCCCATGTCACGGCAGACCCGTTACTTTGAACGTGCCGTCTGCATCCATAGCGAATATGGCTATGCAGTATTTTCCGGGAATTCCAAGGGCAGCGCTTACAACAAACGGCGTCAAGCTTAAATGGCTGAGAGAGCAGTACGGCGTGCTACCGGATGAATACACTCCTCAAGATTTCGTGACGTATACGAAGGCATTCCTTCTGTATATTATTGGAGCTATATTACTTCCGACGCATTCGAAAAACACGGTGCATCCGAAGTATATGGTGTTCTTGGAGGATCTTGAGGAGGTATACTCCTATTCGTGGGGTTCAGCTGTCCTTGCGCACCTATATCGAGCACTGCATAAGGCTACGAGAAACGGTGCCAAGTCCATTGCCGCCTGCCTGACTCTATTACAGGTATGAGCATTTATTTTCTTGGTAGGATCCTTAGTCAATATATTCGGGATTAATTACTAATTCCATATAATGTTTGCATTCACAGGTTTGGTCTTACGAGAGGCTACCCATGGGTCGTCCACAACCGTTGGTAGATTCCGATGAGACGTGGCCTAGGGTGTGGGCCTGGGGGCCTACGACCAACCGGAGGTGGAGACGGGTAGACCCTCACCACCATCTAAAGTTCTATCGGGGGGAACTAGAGATACTAGATGCATCCCAGGTGACGTGGCAGCCATATGGCAAGGTGATGCATCTGTTGGATGAGTGGTGTTGGCAACTTCCGGTGTCGTACGTGCTGGCAGGTTTGGTTCGGGTGCCGCTCATTCACTTCGAAGAATGTGAGTTTCAGATGCCCGATCGAGCTATGAAGCAAGCTGGCTGTCCACAAGGGATACCAAAACCCGCTGTAGACATGCGGCCATACAGGGGTGGTCGAGGGCCGAACTTCGAGGTGGCTGATGCCTTGATTTTGTTGGGTGACGAGGTGCACCAGTGGAATACCTGGCAGGAAACGTATGATAGCCTTGTATCGCTGAAGCACGACGGCATTAGTACTGAGGAATACTTACAGTGGTTTCTCAGGGTGACGCGCACGAGGGTGAATCGCCCTTCCCAGGTGAAGAAGACATCGTACGCGCCACGTGAGGTCTATGACCAGTTCTGGGCATTGGCCATTGTAAGTCATGCTAGTGTTGTTTGATAATTTATTTGCGCACCTTATCGACCATTTGTCAAATATGATTAGCCATATTTTTCTATGCATGTTTTTTAGGTTGACCAGGGCATTGAGGTGTTCAAGCAGCTGGAGTCGTTTGACTGGTTTGTCGCGCAGGCTCCTGACAATCTCAAGAGGTCCATTGAGAAGTACAAGACTGAAGTTCAAAACTTTAGTCTTGCGTACCGGGGTTACGAAGGGGAGCCGTCTAGTCGCCCTCGTCCTGAAGCGTACGACTATCAGCCCCAGAGTCAGGTGTGGGAGTCGTCTGGTCGCCCTCTTCCTGACGCGTACAACTATCAGCCCCAGAGTCAGGTGTGGGAGCCGTCTGGTCGCCCTCCTCCTGACGCGTACGACTATCAGCCCCAGAGTCAGGTGTGGGAGCCGTATAGTCGCTTGCCTCCTGACGCATACGACTCTCAGTGCCAGAGTCAGGTTCCCCAAGTAGGAATCCAGGCCTCGCGCCCAAGCTTTCGGTCGGACAAAGGACAAGCGACGAAGCCATTGAGGTCGGACAAGATGGCTTGGATCGACCGGCACTACTTCGGGCATGAGCCTGTCAATTCAGCAGACTTTCCCCTTGCGACATTCCTAGGTCATGAGGATATCAGAACGTTGGCGCCGGAGACAGATCTTTCAAATTTTGTCATGAACGCTTACATAGAACTGCTCCGGATTAGAGAGCAACGTTTTAACCGTTCTGAATATTTGAAGCTTAACATGTATCCCACTCATTTTGTGGAATTAACGGTGAGAGAATTCACAGAATGGAGGCGAGGGGGCGGTAGGAGTAAGTGGAAACCAGGTCGAAACGTGTTAGGCATGATGAACGCAGACTATCAATGTCCCGCTGCTGATGCGAACCTTATCATGATACCCTGTCATCATGCAAACCACTGGTTCCTATTAGTTCTCCATCCAGCGTTCAGAACGGTTCACATATACGATAGCCTAAGGGAGGACGAGCCTGGACAGCTGCTGGCACAGATGTACAACGAGTACATCACTTTAGTGGTTAGTATTTATTTTTTGACCTTGGCCCATAGTATATTGTTCTTGTCTCATAGGCTTGATTCTCGTTTTTATTGTTGGATGCAGACTACTGTCCTCTCGCTAGCATGCGGACGGCCACAGGGTGACCCTTGGACGGTCGTGATGATAAAGGACCGACCAAAGCAATATAACGGTCACGATTGCGGGATTTACGTCCTCAAGTACATGGACTACGTTGCTCGCTCGGAAGTGCTCAAACACTCCTCGTGGACTAGGAAGGATGCCTTGACGTTTAGGTATAGGATAGCCTGGGAGCTGAAAAAGAATGAAGCTAGACGCATTCATTACCATTATCCTGACGTGCGTGGCTAGCTGCTGTGATGTTACAAAAAATTGTACCAAAAAGAAATGTACATAATTTTTCGCATGCTATGAATTTGGCGCTAAAATGTGCGCGAATATACCTTTCATATGACGGCATTCGAAAAAATTACGCGTCTCGCTTTTCGCCGAAATTCATAGAAATGGGCTAACTAGCGTGCATGAGGTGCAATGAGCGAAAAAAAAGTGACAAAAAAAATTTCAACTTTTTTCGGAAGCTATCAAATGGGCCTATAGTGTGCCCGAATAGGCCCTTCCTAGGAAAACTCAAAAATTAATGTGTCTCGTTTTTCGCCGAAAGTCTTACAAATGGGCTAACTAGCGTGCCTGAAGTGCAATGAGCGGAAAAAAAGTGACAAAAAAAATTACAACTTTTTCGGAAGCTATCAAATGGGGCCTAAAGTGTGCCCGAATAGGCCCTTCCTAGGAAAACTCAAAAATTAATGTGTCTCGTTTTTCGCCGAAAGTCTTACAAATGGGCTAACTAGCGTGCCTGAAGTGCAATGAGCGGAAAAAAAGTGACAAAAAAAATTACAACTTTTTTCGGAAGCTATCAAATGGGGCCTAAAGTGTGCCCGAATAGGCCCTTCCTAGGAAAACTCAAAAATTAATGTGTCTCGTTTTTCGCCGAAAGTCTTACAAATGGGCTAACTAGCGTGCCTAAAGTGCAATGAGCGGAAAAAAAGTGACAAAAAAAATTACAACTTTTTTCGGAAGCTATCAAATGGGGCCTAAAGTGTGCCCGAATAGGCCCTTCCTAGGAAAACTCAAAAATTAATGTGTCTCGTTTTTCGCCGAAAGTCTTACAAATGGGCTAACTAGCGTGCCTAAAGTGCAATGAGCGGAAAAAAAGTGACAAAAAAAATTACAACTTTTTTCGGAAGCTATCAAATGGGGCCTAAAGTGTGCCCGAATAGGCCCTTCCTAGGAAAACTCAAAAATTAATGTGTCTCGTTTTTCGCCGAAAGTCTTACAAATGGGCTAACTAGCGTGCCTGAAGTGCAATGAGCGGAAAAAAAGTGACAAAAAAAATTACAACTTTTTTCGGAAGCTATCAAATGGGACCTAAAGTGTGCCCGAATAGGCCCTTCCTAGGAAAACTCAAAAATTAATGTGTCTCGTTTTTCGCCGAAAGTCTTACAAATGGGCTAACTAGCGTGCCTGAAGTGCAATGAGCGGAAAAAAAGTGACAAAAAAAATTCGGAAGCTATCAAATGGGGCCTAAAGTGTGCCCGAATAGGCCCTTCCTAGGAAAACTCAAAAATTAATGTGTCTCGTTTTTCGTCGAAAGTCTTACAAATGGGCTAACTAGCGTGCCTGAAGTGCAATGAGCGGAAAAAAAGTGACAAAAAAAATTACAACTTTTTTCGGAAGCTATCAATTGGGGCCTAAAGTGTGCCCGAATAGGCCCTTCCTAGGAAAACTCAAAAATTAATGTGTCTCGTTTTTCGCCGAAAGTCTTACAAATGGGCTAACTAGCGTGCCTGAAGTGCAATGAGCGGAAAAAAAGTGACAAAAAAAATTACAACTTTTTTCGGAAGCTATCAATTGGGGCCTAAAGTGTGCCCGAAAACGGAGTTACCAAAAATATCAATAATCCACAAATCAAATCACAAATTAAAGATTGCACAAACCAAATCACAAATTTAAACATTATAAAAGTTCAATTTATACAACTGAAACATTAACCCTAACACTCTTCCTCATCATCGTCCTCCTCGACCATACTGCCAGGTTCGATACCTAACACTTTATAATGGTTTCTCTTGTCATGATCAGTCATCTTATTACACAACGCACACTTTCGTAATTTTTTTTGACCCGTTGCTTCTTCAATCGGATTCTTCATGCGTATTGCTCGTTTTCGCCCTTTTGTTTGAGAAATAATTGGATCAAAAATGTCGTCCTCCTCACGTTGTAGGTCAGTGCCGTCAATGACTGGCTGTTTGGCTCGATTGAATCTACCGCCTGGAGTTGGTCGAGTAGTCGGAGTGTCCACAGTTTCTGGTAATGCCATCCTAAACTGTGCATGCATAGCCTTATCCCGTGCGGCTGCTTCAACTTGATACCTGTACCCATCAAATGTCGACGCTGCATCCATTGATAAACCGTGCATGATGTTACAAAGGTGATTATATCGCAGCGACTCAGATTGCTCGAAATCAACTGAAACATTGGGCACGTAAGGAATGTGACCGTGGACTCTGTTGGCTTCCTTCGTCCACCGTTCCAAGATATACGGTGGAGGGATTTCACTAGCATTCTTGGCGCTCAAAACCCTCAACGCGTGTCGACAAAGTATACCTTTATGCTCAAACAGTTGACAGTTGCAATTAACCAACCCAGTGTCCTTACAAATTGCTACGGTAAAATGTCGTCTGGTCCTCGGAGCCGACGAAGAGCACGGATTGGCGAAGTTCGTCACATTTGTCAAAGCATAAACCTTGATGTCTCTGGTGGAATACTCGTGCAACTTTGTCATGCCATATTGATTCGACTTTAGTAGTTCCTCTTGAAACTGTCGAAACATTTCCTTGGTATAGACTTGAGCCGCATGAGCCTCTAAAGGTGAATAAAGTAGTATAGCTCTTTCTTTGCAAACTGTAGCCGCGTCGGCTTCTCTCTCACGGTACAATTGCCTGTCAACGGCTTTCTGCATCTCTAGTACGAACTCCGCTATACTTGAAGACTGGCCTACGTACCCATCAAAGAATGAATTCATAGCTTCGCTTCTCGAGGTCGTAGTCATTCCGGCTGCAAAAAACTTCTTGGTGTAGGCACCGACCCACTGTGTCTTGATCTCATACAACGATTGTAACCATTCGTGATTGTGCAAATAGTAAGTATCCATTAACGTGGCCCACCTCTCCTCGAACACGTCTACCGTCAACGATTTCTTCACACATGTATTAAAGTCAGTCTTGAATGACGGATGGTTTGCATATACATGGTGAAGCCGTTCGGGATATTTGTTGCTTATGTGCCATGTGCACAGGCCATGGTGAGTATCTGGAAGGACCTTAGCGATTGCATTTTTCATTGCCAGATCTTGGTCGGTGATGATGGTCTTTGGAGGAATATGATACATTGCTTGAAGCCACGTTTCAAATAACCACGTAAATGACTCCTCCGTCTCATCCCTAAGCAGGGCAAAGCCAAACGAGATTGACTGATAGTGGTGGTTCACCCCGGTGAACGGAGCAAAAGGCATAGAGTACTTATTGGTGCGGTATGTGGTGTCAAACGTCACAACATCCCCAAAATTTTGGTAAGCAGCTCTAGAACGGGGGTCCGCCCAAAATATAGTACTAATGCGGTTCTCATCATCCAGTTGGAGACTGTAAAAAAATCCAGAATTCTCACTCTGAAGGGACCTGAAGAGATCAAGTGTAGTTTGAGAATCACTCTTACCGAAAGACTCTCTCCTCTGAGCACGAAGTTCATTTCGAAGGTCTACTTCGTTGAAACTCAACTTGTCAATCCCCCCAGCCTGGCTTGAGAAAACCCCCATCATCTTAGAAGGTGGAATTTTAGCCTCGGCCATTGTAAAAATTAGTTGTCTGTGTGCCGCGCTTATTTCTCGGTGTTGATGAATTTGACCAATCTTACTGGGGGTCATCAACTGATGATTATGGCTCAACTCCACTCCTGTGACAACCCAATGGTTTTCATTTTTTCGGTGTACTGCATACACATGGGCCTTGCAGCCGGTACCCGGAAATGTGTCCCGTTTTCTTTGTCTTGTTGTCCCTTCGTCACTGATCCGAACGACCGGAGTTACATGCGGTGCTCCTCTATGACACTCAAATAGTCTTGCACAAATTTGATCTGTATTCGCCCGTTTTCTAGTCGTCTTAGTTCTAATACCGAAACCTATCGTTTTCGAATATGCTCTATAGTATGCTTCAACTTCGTCCAGTGCTTGAAAAACTTGACCAACGTAAGGTGGATCAGAACCTTCACAAAAATTATTTCCTCCAGTTGCATCCATATTTATACTGGAATCTAAAAAATAAAAATTATATCATTCTCAACAAGTCATAGATTTAAATAAAAGAAGAATAAAATTTATTTAAACCACCGTCTTTCGAGAAATTTGGTATAATGTAAAATTAGCAAAATAGCCCCCGATGAGCGACAAATTACCGAAATGCCTCCGGGGGTTCATTATCACCCTAACGCCCCAAATCAGCTTCAAAACAACCTTTCAGGTGCTTTGCTTACATTTCTGGACTAAGAAATCCTTTGAAAAACTTAACGCTGCAAATTTACGAAAATACCCCTATCGGGGATGCGAATTACCAAAATGCCCCCTGACAACAACACCCCTCGGGGGGGGGGGCAAATTACCAAAATGCCCCCTGGCTTCAGAAAATATCAAAATTGCTTTAAAACGCTATTTTAAGCTTCCTGAGTTCATTCTTGATCTAAAAAGTATTTTACGGATTTTTCGCCTAAAAATCCCGAACCGGTGTCCGGATCGAGCGCTTAAAAGCCCGTTCGGCCAAAAAATTAGCTAACGACTTCGGAATGGCCCGAATTCCTGGGGAATGGAACTTCCCAACACCCTAGGGTTCTCATAAAAGTTTCGCACGAAATTGCGCTGTCTTGATATTTTAAATTACACTGCAAAGTTACAAGGTTGCGCGTATCAGTTAACCCCTTTCTAGTCTTTGAAAAACTCTGAAATTTTAACCTGATACAGATCTTTTGAAAATAACTAGGGTCTCTGTTTTGTATTTTGGCAAAATCTAGCTCTAGCTATTTTTTATAAATTCGTAAAAAAACTGTCTAATTAAGTTTTCACCTTTAGCGACAATTACGCCCCGCAATCAGCTGCAAAATAACATTTCAGGCGTTTTACTTACATTTCTGGACTTAAAAGTCCGTTGGAAAATTTTTTCGGGAAAATTACCAAAATACCCCTCTCGGGGTGGCAAATTACCAAAATACCCCTGGCTTCAGAAAATATCAAAAGTGCTTTAAAATGCTATTTTAAGCTTCCTGAGTTCATTCTTGATCTAAAAAGTATTTTACGGATTTTTCGCCTAAAAATCCCGAACCGGTGTCCGGATCGAGCGCTTAAAAGCCCGTTCGGCCAAAAAATTAGCTAACGGCTTCGGAATGGCCCGAATTCCTGGGGAATGGAACTTCCCAACACCCTAGGGTTCTCATAAAAGTTTCGCGCGAAATCGCGCTGGCTTGATATTTTAAATTACACTGCAAAGTTACAAGGTTGCGTGTATCAGTTAACCCCTTTCCAGTCTTTGGAAAAATCTGAAATTTTTACCTGATATAGATCTTTTGAAAATAACTAGGGTCTCTGTTTCGTACTTTGGCAAAATCTAGCTCTAGCTATTTTTTATAAATTCGTGAAAAATTCTATTTCTGACGCCCTAAAAAATCGCTATTTTGGAATTTTTCGAATGTAATACCCCGATTTGTCAAAACGTAATTTTGACGCCCTTTGACGCCCTAAACACGAATTTTAGACTATTGTAAGAACAACTTAAGCGTAACACAATTTAAACAATCAATTGGTAAGAACAAATTGAAAAATACTTACTTGTTTTAACTTGATATATTTCAAGAAAAATCCACCGGTCTTCTAGCGGTTATCCACCGATCTTCTAGCGTAAATTTTTTTTGTTTGTATGTAGGTGAGATAGGGAGAATGAGGAGGGTGGAAGAAATGATTCGGGGAGGAGGGATTTTATAGAGAGAAAAGTGAGAGAGGAAGAGAAGAACCGTGAGTGAACAGCAGGGAGGGGGAGGGGGGAATGACACGTGGGGGTGGGGGGTAGGGTGGTAATGACACGTGGGGGAAGAGGGGGTTCACGGGTGGGGGAAGGGGGGTTCACGGGTGGGGGAAAAGGACATAGGGTGGGGGCCACGGGGTGGGGGGCAAGGGGTGGGGGGCAAGGGGGGTGACGGGTGGGGGGTGGGGTCACGGAAGGCAATAATGCCAACCGCATGTAGGAGTTGCGGTTGGGCATTATTGCCACCATTTTCTCACGAGTTTTTCATTTTCTCGTGATATTTTCATGAATTTATCATAGTATTTTCGTCCTTTTTTGTCCCTTTTCGTCCTTTTTTGGCCCACGTGGCCAACCGCTGGTAAGACCAGCGGTTCGGTGGAGAAATTTGTTATTTCTCCACCGGTGGGTGTGGATCGGCCCCCTATATATATATATATATATGGAGCTGATCCGTTGAGAGCGCTAGCAAGTTACTAACGCGATTTGGCCGTTCGCAACATAATGTAGGGGATGATATTTTACCGTCCGCTACATTATGTTGCGGACAGTGAAAAAATTGCTGTTGTGGCGCGCGATCTGGTCATCCATTCTCACCTGTGGATGGCCAGATCACGCTAGCAACTTAGGTTAAGTTGCTAGCATTAGCAATGGATCGGCTCCCATTAGCAATGGATCAGCTCCTATATATATATATATGATGCCATTACCACCATTACCCCATCTGAGGCTCCACCACAAGCTTTGTTCCGGTCCAAAACATTTCCTATGGTCACAACCACCATCTTCCTTTGGGCTTCTTTACGCGCATGGGCAGATCCAGAAAGTCTAATTGAGGCTGTCAAAAAGTTATAAGAAAAAATTGATGGTTGTAAAATAATTCGCATCACTATTGGATGCGTTTTTGAAAAATAGATTGCTCAATTTGACTATTATTCATACAATTTTACTATTCATTGTGATTTACTTAAACTGGTAAGGTTAGTCAACAACAAATTACTAATCTTACATAAAAAAAATTAACTCTTATTGTCTATATGTATTACTTATGTGATTATTAATTGTACGAGAACAATAATCACAAATAAGGTAAAATACTGCAAGAATTTAAAAGAACTAACTTTGATCAATTCTTGTTTTCTTTGTAATTTAGAGATTTGAAATTTGGAAGAATGAATATGAAGAAGGCAACAAGAAAAATAAAGAATATGATAGCCAGTGGCACAAAAAGTCAAAGACATAACACAATAAAATAATACATTAATGTTATAATATAACGATAGTTGCATAAATATTTTAAACTCGACTAACCATTACTTAAAACAATTAAATAAAATTTTTTGAATTTTGTAGGGGTGCCGTGGATCCCCTGGTCATGCTGTTGTTCTGCCCATGTTTACGCATATCTGCGTACGACCAAATCATGAGGCCAATGTACCAACTCTGGACTTGATAGGCCGTGGGGTGACGAGAATGACGAGGATGCGATGGTGGGCATACACCCACTAAAGCACATACAAGAAGATGAAAACAACACTTTCCACCTGACCCAAATTTATAACTGAAGCCATGTTATAAGTATCAATGATAGCATCCATTAAGTTCACCATCGGTCAATTAGTATCTCTTTTTCTAGTCATCAAAGTACCATCAAAAGCGAGGAACAAAACTGGAGGAGATCATTTTTTCAAGCTAGGGATACAAAGTTGGGATGGGAAGAGAGTGGTTAGGGCATGGGTTCAGTTGTCAATGGCTGGGGAAATTTTGGGTCTGTATTTAATTATGAAATTGAAGTGCTGGGGAGCTAAATTGATCTATATAACGGTGAACCCAAACCTCCAAAGTGGGAACCCATTGCCTCGTGGGTGTGGGTGTGCGTGTGTGTGTGGGGGGGGGGGTGTGGATAGGCGTGTGCGCGGTGTCATGCGTGTTGTGGATGAGTGTGTGTAGGGGTGGACTGGCAGTAGGAATGGCAATGAGACAGATTGGGGGCGGATCTTATGAAATCTGCACCCGCCCCGGTGGTCCTTATACACTGTCTCGCCCTGCCCCGCTATCGGGTCAGGGAATGGGAATACCATCCCCGATCCGGTAGAATTTTCAAAAACCCGACCCCGCCCCGATCAGCTTTTGTTGCCGTAGAAAACCTATCTGTACTTTACAAATTTTGTACAATCTACAAAATAATCAACCATTTGTTAGGTTAAAGGGAACAGCAATAATACAATTTCAATCAATCCAGCAACGGGCAATGTCAAAAAAAAAAGAAAATCTAAGACCTAAAGCATAATCAGATTCTATAACAAATTACAAACTTCAAAATCCCTAAATAACAAACCCTAAATCCTCAAATCAGATTCTGTTAATGGCATCCAACACAAGCTATATATGGAAGAGGTCGAGAGCGGAAATCAAAGCTGAAGATCTTCTCTTAGTGTTATGATCGAAGTTGCAAATCAAAGCTCAAGACCTTTTCTCGGCGAAAAAATGACTATGTTGCAAATTGAAGCTGAAGACCTTCTGTTCTCTCCAGGTCTGACTCCACTCTTTCCCTTTTCGGCGATCTTCAGCCTTCCTCGTTCTCAGGACCCAAGCCAAATTATTGAGACCAAGCAAGGTCGGCACCTTACGGCCATGTGCCTAAGAAGTCAGGCGGTGACGGTGGACATGTAGTGACGGTGTTCGGTAGAGATGGAATGATGTTCAGTGGAATGTTAGGTGGTGGTGACGGTGTTAAGTGGTGGTGAGATCGAGGTGTTTCGTGGCTGTGGAGGGGTGACGATGCGGAGGAGAGAGCGGTGAAAAGGCGAGGTGAAGAAGCTGTCTCCGACGTCGTCAAATGGAGATTCAGAGGAGAAGAAGTGAAAAGAAGAAAGTGGTAGGGTACGGTTTCAGAGAGTTGTGACTACTTATATGATGAGATGGACGGCTGTGATTGCTTAATAGGTTAAGGTTAGGATTACATTAAACATGGTGGGTATCGGGCGGGGAGGACATAATACCAAACCCGACCCGTACCGGATCGGGTTACAAATTTAAATACCATACCCACCCCATAACTCGGTCAAAGTCAAAATAATCCACTCTTACTGGGTTGGAGCGGGTCGGGGATCTACCAGGTGCAGATCAAATTGCCATCCCTAGCTGGCAGTGGTGCAAGCAGAAGGAGAATTAAAGGGGAAAAGGACATGAGCGGGTGGATGGGTAACTAAAAAAAAAGGGTGATGGTCATTGGTGGTAAGGCAATTGCAATCAGTGGTGATAATTAGGTTAGGTACAGAGTTCTCGCAGGAAATTCAAGCCAAGTTGGTTTGGACCTTATAAGATGAAGCAGATTATGAATAAGGAGCAACCCGCTTTGTTGATTTTGATTGTATTGAACTTTCACAACCTTTCGATTTAGATGGGCTGAAAAAATATTATGCCTAAGATGTGGAATTGTAAATAAACTACGAATGATAATTACTAGGAGCACTACATTTTGGTCACATTTATTTGATGTAATATGTTAGATGGAGGTAAGTATGTGGCCCGTAAAAATACTCCGGATGCAGTATAATGTTTTGATAAAGTCTCTTTTTTCCATTAAAATACACTACAAGAAATTTGTTATTTAGCGACAAATAAATTTTCGACGAACTTAGGTTGGTCAACAAAGGTAAATAAACATTAACTTATACTGAGAATAGTCCAATATTTCTTGACGAATGCATTTATTCCTTAATAAATTATTATTTTTATCGATGAATTTGTTAATTTTCACAATTAGAAACGAATTTAATTTGTCAAGAAAGCTAGAAAAACAAACTCCGCTTTTTGCGCTTCCTCTCTCTCCCTCCCTTCCCCCCTCCATCTCTCTCTCTATCTCTTACTCTCTTTTCGTTCTCAGCTAAGAGCGGGCATTTTTCTGGATTCTTCACCAAAATTGAAGTGTTCTCGGGCAACGAAAAGGAAATTCGACTTAAGTTCTTGATAAGTTCGGCTTATATTCCCTCCTCCTATCATTTTCGTCACTTCAATCTCATAATTTCACTAGAATTTAACGAGTTATGGCACCATGGTGCCGTCCCGCGATTTATCAAGCTCTAAATCTCCTTTGTTGATGCCTTAGAGAAAAGGATAAAACTCAAGAAACTCATACTCAAGAAACTCTAAAGTACCAAAGGTGATTCTTTCTTTGACACTATATATGAATGGTTTGTTAATCGACTAGTATTTGTTTCTGTTGATTGAAAACTATAGGAATTTTTCTCCTTGAACCTTGGTTCTAAATCTAACTATTTTCGAAATACGCATCATTGCAGGGTGCCACATATTAAAACAGATCGTAACATTTTGCTATCTTTCTAATACATACTTGTTGTTGACCATATTGAACTCAATAAGCAAAGAGTTGTACTTGATTAGGTGACTCGTAGAAAGCATTGGCCAGCTCATATTGTAACTCTCACAATTGAAAGCTACTTTATAATTTATATAGACGAGTCGTCATGACACACGCGATACGTGTACAAAAATAAAATTAATAATATAAAATATTCATCATATATAAATATTTATTACCACATTCGATAAAATGAATTACACATTATAAATAGTAAAATTAGTTATCCACTATTTAAACTTTTGTTTAGAATATCATTTGTCACCGTTATACATAGATAGTCATGTAACATAAAAAATAAAAAAAAAATGTGTTATATATATAGTACAGATGACTGTACTCTCTTTCCCGAAAGAGAGAACGAAGTCTTGGACACACTTAAAAAAAAACATGAGACAAATTGGGACAAAGCAAACCAAAGGAAGTAGCAATACCGGAAAGAAAACGATCTTAATATCCAACAAAATCGATAACGCTGTAGCATCAGCAATCGAACTATGTTTTCACCAAAGTCGTTGTCACACTATCCAAGCTTTCATTGACGGTAGAGAAATCATTCACACGCAATATTTCGTGTCATAAGTAAACAGATGCAAGAAGAACTTCGATCCAAAGCCAATTTACATCATAAGACCAAGTTACGACCACATACCCAGAACCCTAACAAGACGTTTCACCATACCCAGACAGACCCATTTCTCTTATACACAAACAGGAACGCCATTAACGACACAGAGTCGCATCAACCAGTGATCTGAATGAGCTTGACAACAGAATCCTTGGGCACCGTCACAGTGAGCACCCCGTTCTCCATTGCCGCCTTCACCTGATCCACCTTCGCGTTCTCCGGCAGCCTGAACCGGCGGAGAAACTTGCCGCTGCTGCGCTCCACCCTGTGCCACGTGTCCGTCTTCTCCTCCTTCTCCTTGCTCCTCTCGCCGCTGATCTGGAGGACCCTGTCGTCCTCCACCTCCACCTTCACCTCCTCCTTCTTCAGGCCCGGCAGGTCCGCCTTGAACACGTGGGCCTGCGGCGTCTCCTTCCAGTCGATGGTGGGGCCGGTGAACAACACCGGGTCTGAGGGGAAGTTGGGCCGGAACTGGTCGGAGAGCGACCGAAATCCGTCCAAGGGGTCAAAGAGGTCGAGGGAGAAGGGGTCATAGGCGTTGGATCGGCGGCCGAAGAAGTGTGGGATCAGCGACATTTTCTGATCGGGGTGTGTTGGCTACGAGATAATGAGGACAATTTGCAGTGAGGAAAGTGATCGGGTGGCTTTTGGGAAATATGTTGAGTGATATGTTGCGTTGAGTGAGGACTGAGGAGTAGTGAAGCGGGCGAGTGGTGGTTATATAGGACAAGGTTCGAAATATCTTGGTGGTTCTAGAGAGTGGCATGTTCTGGATTATTCGTGAACCCACCCCGCGTGGGTGGGTTTACGGCTCCCCGTTTCTTTATTCTAGAAACCTCGGCGACATATAGAAGTGACATAAATGAGAAATAGGTCCTGTTATTCGGTCAATAAAGTATTTAGTCAAAAAGTTTGATTTGATGTGGTCGCTTCTCTAGATTGGTACCCACATATCCAATTGTACGTTAAAACAAAGCTTATAAAAAGCCATACAACCATCTCACAATTTTATCCCAAAGTGAGTGAGCGACTGAGTGAGTCACTTCCTTCTTCTATAAGCTTACAAGGCCGTTTGAAGTCATTCTCAAAAGTACATTCATCAAATCATAATCAGTTGTTAAATTTAAATTTTATTCTATTTTAAGCATAATGAAATAAAAGTGTTTGAATAAAAAAGATGAAAATAAGTTTACTGTGACAAATGACCATTTAATATAATATATTTAAAAGGCTCATTTAATGTGTACTATATTGAGCACGTGAATTACATATAGATGCGGTCAAAAGTAATTTTTGAAATAATATCAATAGCTTTTTTGGTAATAAAATAATATAATATAATTCTTATTTTTTTGTGACTTATTTTAAAAGAAATATATATTTGATGTTCGCAGTTATAATCAGTTTAATATTTAGAGATCATACTTGTAAGCTTTTAGATTGAAGAAATGTTTGATGATGCTATTAAAAAGAAAAGCAAATAGAGAAATTAAAAGAATGAATCTACGGTTTTGTTTCAGTAATATGTTAAATTGGTTTATGTTATATACTTATGATTTGTAATTTTCAAAACCAGGTGGTTTTCAACTGCAATAAGTGAATATATTTTCAGTTCAAATTAACGCCATATTTAAGCCTTGTTTTCCCCCATTTTTTATGCATATTTAACCCCTTTTTTTTTCAATAGTTTCTTGTTTGTTAATTGATTTTTTCACGTATTTCAGTTTCTTCATTTGGGTTTTATTTTTTAGTTAACCCAAAATACAAAAAAAAAATTAAAATAATTACAGTTCTCACTACGCAATTCATTACCCAATGTTTATTACATTTCAACAAAATGAAAAGGGAATAATAAAGAGATTTCTTTGTTTTGTTTTTTTTTTCTCATCATACTTTTTATTTCCTAATGTTTAGAATAGATTCATTATCCAGTGATTATTTAATTTCAACTAAATTTAAAAGAGGGGCATAAAGGGATGGTAAGAGTATTACTGACGTAATTAAAGGAAGACATAATCATCCATAAATAATTTATAATATTTGTACTTTTATAGGTAGAGTAGATTTTTAATCAGTTCTCTTTTTCTACCAAATAATTTCAAATTGGAGTTAATATAGATTTAATCAATTTTGACAATTCTAAAATCAATATAAAACCGTCGCTATTTGAGGTATGCAAGGGTTATCAAGTTTGATACTCGTATCAGTTTTTTTTTATTAAACTCTCGGACGTTCTCTTGTATTTATCCCAATATTCTCTTAGTACGAAAAAGATTACACGCCCTTTAGAGATAGACATGTTATAGTAGAATCGTGTTAAATCTTGCAAGCAAATAATGTTGTACTTATTTTTTATTTTATTTTTTTGGGTCAAAGGTCATTTCTATTTATTTAAGCTCAAACAAAAATTACAAGCAAATCAACTATTTACAGTTTATCAGAGTATCTACGGAATGTTATATACATCATTCTAACAAAATTGTTGAGCATCCAATCCCCGGACTTGGCATGACTCCTGATTCTGAGCTGTGGATTGACTGTTTTTCCAACTGAGAGTTTTGTAATAGATCCATGGGCTTATCACTTGCAAACGACCTTCCACCTTATCTTGTTTAATTATGCTCAAAGATTTTTGGCATTCCTCTCAAGCCAAATTCCATATATGATCACTGACTAGAAGCTTGCATAGCCTAGCATAAAGGTTTCTCCCTCTGAATTTTGTGGTAGCATCTTGAAGAAACTGATGCCATGAATTTAATGAGATATTCAGTTTCATTTTGCTAAAAGCTAGTCTCTACGTACCTTGTGCATAGGAACATTGCACAAAATAGGTGATCCTTTGTCTCAGGATGGCTGTCGCAGAATACACATAGATCATCTTGGATAACATTACGACCTTTTAATTTTGCCTTGGTTCTTAACACCCCCCTCCCCCTCTTACACATTAACTACAATATCATAGCACATTTAGGTATATGCCCCTTAAATCATATCGATTTCCACCAAGAAGACTTGGGTGCTTTAGTTCTTATTCCTTCCATGTAGTTTCGATACTGAACTCTCTAGAGCGACTTAGCCTCCCTGTTATTTGGTCATGCTGATTGACATTAGGAGCAGATTTGCTAACCAGTGCATTATTGACTCTTCTCAGATCCTCTGATCTACTAAGTAATAGTTTCCATTCAACTCCCTGGATGATATCACTTACCTTTGCAGTGATGCTCAGCCCAGAGTTACAGAACAGTCTCTAGCCATGTCTCTCAATTAGAAGAACCTCCATAAGCCATTTATCTAGCCATAACCAGGTTACTGCACCATTCCCACATTATGATGAACGTATTTGCAGAACAAGTCTCTGATCTTCAATATTTTGTACTTGTTTATTATTTTTTTATAACATAGACTTGCTATGATTTCCTCTTTATAAAGCATGTGTTTCCGCTGCATCTGAGCGACCCTAACACTTGCTTTTGTGAAATATTAGCAATCCAATCCAATCACTGTACACATTGTCATAGGTAATTCTTAGCCTGCCTACAAGCACGGCCATGAAAATTAAATACATTAAGTAATACTGCAATGGCTTGAACTAAGAGTAACGGGTTGAAGTTAAGGTGGCCCATGAAAGTTATTCAGTTCATTAGCATTTATGTGCCCAAAGGAAATTAATGGAATTAACTATCCCAAAATGTCTTTCAAGGTTATTTAAAATGTCCTTTTTGGGAGTTTTTAGTTACCTGATAAATTAACTTAGTTCAAACTTTGAATTAAAGTATCTAAATTTCTGTAACACTCGAATCTTTGATCAAGAACAACACTGTTCAAGTTTGTGATGCAATAATGCGTGTTAAGGATTTACAACCATGTTTCTTTGTACAGAACTGTTTGTATAGATATAGGGGTTAGCCTTATCACATCGATACTTAATGTTTTGTACCGATGCACTCACTTTTTTTATGATCTTTCACCCAAAAATGAGATGCGTGAATGGAATATAATAGTACTTGAAAATTAAATTTCTTACACGTTATTCGTAATCATTGTGAACGTTTTTGAACGCTTTCGTTTTGATACTTTTGTAATGCAAATTAATGTACAATAGATTAGGATACTTTGTTGTCTAGCATCTCTGCTGTAACATTTTCAGTGACAAAAAGATTATCATTGCAAGTATTTTATCATCTTTTGTTAATAATTATAGTGACAATATTTCATTACGACAAAATATACAACGATATTTTTTCTATTAAAACAGAAGTACTATATAACAGAGAATCCTATGACTATGCATTTGGATCGGCTTGGGTTTTTCTAGGTAATAATGTAAATGCAAGCCCAAAGTCAATCTAAGTTTCGGTTCAAGCCTAAAATTGACTCGATTCAAATCAACCAACCTATTTAAGATATTACAGATTTTAACTGTTATTTAAATCGTAAAAATCTTCTTCTGTATATAATAATAAACCAATAAGCATTAAATATTTTTAATAATTTTTTATTAATACTCTCAGCGACATTTACGATTAATTACCGGATAGGTTTAAGATTCCAACCGAGTAACGGCCAAAACTTTTCGCACTATATATACATACAGCTTCATCACCCTTCGCCACCCATAAACCATCAAAGTCTACAATCTTCATCAATCCTCATCGATCAGAAAATCTTTTCTTGTTATCAAGTGCAAACGAAAACATGGCTCTGATCCCAAGCTTCTTCGGCGGCAGGCGAAGCAACATCTTCGACCCCTTCTCCCTGGACATCTTCGACCCGTTTGAGGGCTTCGGAGCAGTGACCAACGCTCCGAGCTGGGGTAGGGAAACGGCAGCCGTAGCCAACCCTCGGGTCAGCTGGAAGGAGACCCCAGAGCCGCACGTGATCAAGGTTGACCTGCCGGGACTAAAGAAGGAAGAGGTGAAGGTGGAGGTGGAGGACGGGAGGTGCTCCAGGTCAGCGGCGAGCGGAGCAGGGAGCAGGAGGAGAAGACGGACAGGTGGCACCGCGTGGAGAGGAGCAGCGGCAAGTTCGTCCGCCGGTTCAGGCTGCCGGAGAACGTGATAATGGACCAGTGAACACCGCCATGGAGAACGGCGTACTTACGGTGACCGAGCCCAAGGAGGAAAGGAAGAAGCCGGAGGTCAAGGCCATTGACATCTCTGGCTGAGCTACGCACCTACCTGA
>JAVXUP010005049.1:0-22976 GCA_033070095.1 Escallonia herrerae | reverse complement strand
AAAAAAGGACGAAAATACTATGATAAATTCATGAAAATATCACGAGAAAATGAAAAACTCGTGAGAAATGGTGGCAATAATGCCCAACCGCAACTCCTACATGCGGTTGGCATTATTGCCTTCCGTGACCCCACCCCCCACCCGTCACCCCCCTTGCCCCCCACCCCCTTGCCCCCCACCCCGTGGCCCCCACCCTATGTCCTTTTCCCCCACCCGTGAACCCCCCTTCCCCCACCCGTGAACCCCCTCTTCCCCCACGTGTCATTACCACCCTACCCCCCACCCCCACGTGTCATTCCCCCCTCCCCCTCCCTGCTGTTCACTCACGGTTCTTCTCTTCCTCTCTCACTTTTCTCTCTATAAAATCCCTCCTCCCCGAATCATTTCTTCCACCCTCCTCATTCTCCCTATCTCACCTACATACAAACAAAAAAAATTTACGCTAGAAGATCGGTGGATAACCGCTAGAAGATCGGTGGATTTTTCTTGAAATATATCAAGTTAAAACAAGTAAGTATTTTTCAATTTGTTCTTACCAATTGATTGTTTAAATTGTGTTACGCTTAAATTGTTCTTACAATAGTCTAAAATTCGTGTTTATGTAGGGCGTCAAAATTACGTTTTGACAAATCGGGGTATTACATTCGAAAAATTCCAAAATAGCGATTTTTTAGGGCGTCAAATAGAATTTTTCACGAATTTATAAAAAATAGCTAGAGCTAGATTTTGCCAAAGTACGAAACAGAGACCCTAGTTATTTTCAAAAGATCTATATCAGGTAAAAATTTCAGATTTTTCCAAAGACTGGAAAGGGGTTAACTGATACACGCAACCTTGTAACTTTGCAGTGTAATTTAAAATATCAAGCCAGCGCGATTTCGCGCGAAACTTTTATGAGAACCCTAGGGTGTTGGGAAGTTCCATTCCCCAGGAATTCGGGCCATTCCGAAGCCGTTAGCTAATTTTTTGGCCGAACGGGCTTTTAAGCGCTCGATCCGGACACCGGTTCGGGATTTTTAGGCGAAAAATCCGTAAAATACTTTTTAGATCAAGAATGAACTCAGGAAGCTTAAAATAGCATTTTAAAGCACTTTTGATATTCTTATTTTGGTAATTTGCCAGAGGGGTATTTTGGTAATTTTCCCGAAAAAATTTTCCAACGGACTTTTAAGTCCAGAAATGTAAGTAAAACGCCTGAAATGTTGTTTTGCAGCTGATTGCGGGGCGTAATTGTCGCTAAAGGTGAAAACTTAATTAGACAGTTTTTTCACGAATTTATAAAAAATAGCTAGAGCTAGATTTTGCCAAAATACAAAACAGAGACCCTAGTTATTTTCAAAAGATCTGTATCAGGTAAAAATTTCAGAGTTTTTCAAAGACTAGAAAGGGGTTAACTGATACGCGCAACCTTGTAACTTTGCAGTGTAATTTAAAATATCAAGACAGCACATTTCGTGCGAAACTTTTATGAGAACCCTAGGGTGTTGGGAAGTTCCATTCCCCAGGAATTCGGACCATTCCGAAGTCGTTAGCTAATTTTTTGGCCGAACGGGCTTTTAAGCGCTCGATCCGGACACCGGTTCGGGATTTTTAGGCGAAAAATCCGTAAAATACTTTTTAGATCAAGAATGAACTCAGGAAGCTTAAAATAGCGTTTTAAAGCAATTTTGATATTTTCTGAACCAGGGGGCATTTTGGTAATTTGCCCCCCGCGAGGTGTTTTTGGTAATTTTCCCGAAAAAAAGTTTTTCAGTCCAGAAATGTAAGTAAAACACCTGAAAGGTTGTTTTGAAGCTGGTTTGATGGGCGTTAGGGTGACAATGAACCCCCGGGGGCTATTTTGCTAATTTTACGTTACACAAATTTGTGCTTAAAATAACTTTTAGTTCAGGAAAGGGTGTGAGACACCTGAAAAGTTATTTTAAAGAGTGAATTCAGGAAGCTTGTTGTCAGGGGGCATTTTGGTAATTCGCATCCCCGATAGGGGTATTTTCGTAAATTTGCAGCGTTAAGTTTTTCAAAGGATTTCTTAGTCCAGAAATGTAAGCAAAGCACCTGAAAGGTTGTTTTGAAGCTGATTTGGGGCGTTAGGGTGATAATGAACCCCCGGAGGCATTTCGGTAATTTGTCGCTCATCGGGGGCTATTTTGCTAATTTTACATTATACCAAATTTCTCGAAAGACGGTGGTTTAAATAAATTTTATTCTTCTTTTATTTAAATCTATGACTTGTTGAGAATGATATAATTTTTATTTTTTAGATTCCAGTATAAATATGGATGCAACTGGAGGAAATAATTTTTGTGAAGGTTCTGATCCACCTTACGTTGGTCAAGTTTTTCAAGCACTGGACGAAGTTGAAGCATACTATAGAGCATATTCGAAAACGATAGGTTTCGGTATTAGAACTAAGACGACTAGAAAACGGGCGAATACAGATCAAATTTGTGCAAGACTATTTGAGTGTCATAGAGGAGCACCGCATGTAACTCCGGTCGTTCGGATCAGTGACGAAGGGACAACAAGACAAAGAAAACGGGACACATTTCCGGGTACCGGCTGCAAGGCCCATGTGTATGCAGTACACCGAAAAAATGAAAACCATTGGGTTGTCACAGGAGTGGAGTTGAGCCATAATCATCAGTTGATGACCCCCAGTAAGATTGGTCAAATTCATCAACACCGAGAAATAAGCGCGGCACACAGACAACTAATTTTTACAATGGCCGAGGCTAAAATTCCACCTTCTAAGATGATGGGGGTTTTCTCAAGCCAGGCTGGGGGGATTGACAAGTTGAGTTTCAACGAAGTAGACCTTCGAAATGAACTTCGTGCTCAGAGGAGAGAGTCTTTCGGTAAGAGTGATTCTCAAACTACACTTGATCTCTTCAGGTCCCTTCAGAGTGAGAATTCTGGATTTTTTTACAGTCTCCAACTGGATGATGAGAACCGCATTAGTACTATATTTTGGGCGGACCCCCGTTCTAGAGCTGCTTACCAAAATTTTGGGGATGTTGTGACGTTTGACACCACATACCGCACCAATAAGTACTCTATGCCTTTTGCTCCGTTCACCGGGGTGAACCACCACTATCAGTCAATCTCGTTTGGCTTTGCCCTGCTTAGGGATGAGACGGAGGAGTCATTTACGTGGTTATTTGAAACGTGGCTTCAAGCAATGTATCATATTCCTCCAAAGACCATCATCACCGACCAAGATCTGGCAATGAAAAATGCAATCGCTAAGGTCCTTCCAGATACTCACCATGGCCTGTGCACATGGCACATAAGCAACAAATATCCCGAACGGCTTCACCATGTATATGCAAACCATCCGTCATTCAAGACTGACTTTAATACATGTGTGAAGAAATCGTTGACGGTAGACGTGTTCGAGGAGAGGTGGGCCACGTTAATGGATACTTACTATTTGCACAATCACGAATGGTTACAATCGTTGTATGAGATCAAGACACAGTGGGTCGGTGCCTACACCAAGAAGTTTTTTGCAGCCGGAATGACTACGACCTCGAGAAGCGAAGCTATGAATTCATTCTTTGATGGGTACGTAGGCCAGTCTTCAAGTATAGCGGAGTTCGTACTAGAGATGCAGAAAGCCGTTGACAGGCAATTGTACCGTGAGAGAGAAGCCGACGCGGCTACAGTTTGCAAAGAAAGAGCTATACTACTTTATTCACCTTTAGAGGCTCATGCGGCTCAAGTCTATACCAAGGAAATGTTTCGACAGTTTCAAGAGGAACTACTAAAGTCGAATCAATATGGCATGACAAAGTTGCACGAGTATTCCACCAGAGACATCAAGGTTTATGCTTTGACAAATGTGACGAACTTCGCCAATCCGTGCTCTTCGTCGGCTCCGAGGACCAGACGACATTTTACCGTAGCAGTTTGTAAGGACACCGGGTTGGTTAATTGCAACTGTCAACTGTTTGAGCATAAAGGTATACTTTGTCGACACGCGTTGAGGGTTTTGAGCGCCAAGAATGCTAGTGAAATCCCTCCACCGTATATCTTGGAACGGTGGACGAAGGAAGCCAACAGAGTCCACGGTCACATTCCTTACGTGCCCAATGTTTCAGTTGATTTCGAGCAATCTGAGTCGCTGCGATATAATCACCTTTGTAACATCATGCACGGTTTATCAATGGATGCAGCGTCGACATTTGATGGGTACAGGTATCAAGTTGAAGCAGCCGCACGGGATAAGGCTATGCATGCACAGTTTAGGATGGCATTACCAGAAACTGTGGACACTCCGACTACTCGGACAACTCCAGGCGGTAGATTCAATCGAGCCAAACAGCCAGTCATTGACGGCACTGACCTACAAGGTGAGGAGGACGACATTTTTGATCCAATTATTTCTCAAACAAAAGGGCGAAAACGAGCAATACGCATGAAGAATCCGATTGAAGAAGCAACGGGTCAAAAAAAATTACGAAAGTGTGCGTTGTGTAATAAGATGACTGATCATGACAAGAGAAACCATTATAAAGTGTTAGGTATCGAACCTGGCAGTATGGTCGAGGAGGACGATGATGAGGAAGAGTGTTAGGGTTAATGTTTCAGTTGTATAAATTGAACTTTTATAATGTTTAAATTTGTGATTTGGTTTGTGCAATCTTTAATTTGTGATTTGATTTGTGGATTATTGATATTTTTGGTAACTCCGTTTTCGGGCACACTTTAGGCCCCAATTGATAGCTTCCGAAAAAAGTTGTAATTTTTTTTGTCACTTTTTTTCCGCTCATTGCACTTCAGGCACGCTAGTTAGCCCATTTGTAAGACTTTCGGCGAAAAACGAGACACATTAATTTTTGAGTTTTCCTAGGAAGGGCCTATTCGGGCACACTTTAGGCCCCATTTGATAGCTTCCGAAAAAAGTTGAAATTTTTTTTGTCACTTTTTTTTCGCTCATTGCACCTCATGCACGCTAGTTAGCCCATTTCTATGAATTTCGGCGAAAAGCGAGACGCGTAATTTTTTCGAATGCCGTCATATGAAAGGTATATTCGCGCACATTTTAGCGCCAAATTCATAGCATGCGAAAAATTATGTACATTTCTTTTTGGTACAATTTTTTGTAACATCACAGCAGCTAGCCACGCACGTCAGGATAATGGTAATGAAGGCGTCTAGCTTCATTCTTTTTCAGCTCCCAGGCTATCCTATACCTAAACGTCAAGGCATCCTTCCTAGTCCACGAGGAGTGTTTGAGCACTTCCGAGCGAGCAATGTAGTCCATGTACTTGAGGACGTAAATCCCGCAATCGTGACCGTTATATTGCTTTGGTCGGTCCTTTATCATCACGACCGTCCAAGGGTCACCCTGTGGCCGTCCGCATGCTAGCGAGAGGACAGTAGTCTGCATCCAACAATAAAAACGAGAATCAAGCCTATGAGACAAGAACAATATACTATGAGCCAAGGTCAAAAAATAAATACTAACCACTAAAGTGATGTACTCGTTGTACATCTGTGCCAGCAGCTGTCCAGGCTCGTCCTCCCTTAGGCTATCGTATATGTGAACCGTTCTGAACGCTGGATGGAGAACTAATAGGAACCAGTGGTTTGCATGATGACAGGGTATCATGATAAGGTTCGCATCAGCAGCGGGACATTGATAGTCTGCGTTCATCATGCCTAACACGTTTCGACCTGGTTTCCACTTACTCCTACCGCCCCCTCGCCTCCATTCTGTGAATTCTCTCACCGTTAATTCCACAAAATGAGTGGGATACATGTTAAGCTTCAAATATTCAGAACGGTTAAAACGTTGCTCTCTAATCCGGAGCAGTTCTATGTAAGCGTTCATGACAAAATTTGAAAGATCTGTCTCCGGCGCCAACGTTCTGATATCCTCATGACCTAGGAATGTCGCAAGGGGAAAGTCTGCTGAATTGACAGGCTCATGCCCGAAGTAGTGCCGGTCGATCCAAGCCATCTTGTCCGACCTCAATGGCTTCGTCGCTTGTCCTTTGTCCGACCGAAAGCTTGGGCGCGAGGCCTGGATTCCTACTTGGGGAACCTGACTCTGGCACTGAGAGTCGTATGCGTCAGGAGGCAAGCGACTATACGGCTCCCACACCTGACTCTGGGGCTGATAGTCGTACGCGTCAGGAGGAGGGCGACCAGACGGCTCCCACACCTGACTCTGGGGCTGATAGTTGTACGCGTCAGGAAGAGGGCGACCAGACGACTCCCACACCTGACTCTGGGGCTGATAGTCGTACGCTTCAGGACGAGGGCGACTAGACGGCTCCCCTTCGTAACCCCGGTACGCAAGACTAAAGTTTTGAACTTCAGTCTTGTACTTCTCAATGGACCTCTTGAGATTGTCAGGAGCCTGCGCGACAAACCAGTCAAACGACTCCAGCTGCTTGAACACCTCAATGCCCTGGTCAACCTAAAAAACATGCATAGAAAATATGGCTAATCATATTTGACAAATGGTCGATAAGGTGCGCAAATAAATTATCAAACAACACTAGCATGACTTACAATGGCCAATGCCCAGAACTGGTCATAGACCTCACGTGGCGCGTACGATGTCTTCTTCACCTGGGAAGGGCGATTCACCCTCGTGCGCGTCACCCTGAGAAACCACTGTAAGTATTCCTCAGTACTAATGCCGTCGTGCTTCAGCGATACAAGGCTATCATACGTTTCCTGCCAGGTATTCCACTGGTGCACCTCGTCACCCAACAAAATCAAGGCATCAGCCACCTCGAAGTTCGGCCCTCGACCACCCCTGTATGGCCGCATGTCTACAGCGGGTTTTGGTATCCCTTGTGGACAGCCAGCTTGCTTCATAGCTCGATCGGGCATCTGAAACTCACATTCTTCGAAGTGAATGAGCGGCACCCGAACCAAACCTGCCAGCACGTACGACACCGGAAGTTGCCAACACCACTCATCCAACAGATGCATCACCTTGCCATATGGCTGCCACGTCACCTGGGATGCATCTAGTATCTCTAGTTCCCCCCGATAGAACTTTAGATGGTGGTGAGGGTCTACCCGTCTCCTCCTCCGGTTGGTCGTAGGCCCCCAGGCCCACACCCTAGGCCACGTCTCATCGGAATCTACCAACGGTTGTGGACGACCCATGGGTAGCCTCTCGTAAGACCAAACCTGTGAATGCAAACATTATATGGAATTAGTAATTAATCCCGAATATATTGACTAAGGATCCTACCAAGAAAATAAATGCTCATACCTGTAATAGAGTCAGGCAGGCGGCAATGGACTTGGCACCGTTTCTCGTAGCCTTATGCAGTGCTCGATATAGGTGCGCAAGGACAGCTGAACCCCACGAATAGGAGTATACCTCCTCAAGATCCTCCAAGAACACCATATACTTCGGATGCACCGTGTTTTTCGAATGCGTCGGAAGTAATATAGCTCCAATAATATACAGAAGGAATGCCTTCGTATACGTCACGAAATCTTGAGGAGTGTATTCATCCGGTAGCACGCCGTACTGCTCTCTCAGCCATTTAAGCTTGACGCCGTTTGTTGTAAGCGCTGCCCTTGGAATTCCCGGAAAATACTGCATAGCCATATTCGCTATGGATGCAGACGGCACGTTCAAAGTAACGGGTCTGCCGTGACATGGGATTCCAAGTATAAATCCGACGTCCTCTAACGTAACAGTCATTTCACCAAACCGGAAGTGAAATGAGTTCGTCTCGCTCCTCCATCGTTCAACTAGAGCGGATATAAGGCAATCGTCGTGTCGAGACCATTTCCCGGGATCGGTGAACAGGGTTAAATTTTGACGGTGTAATAGCTGTATTTGTTCCTCGTTTAGTACCCACTCTTCAAGGTGCCTTGTGCTTTGAATTGTTTCCAAAACACCCCTATCGACACCGTCAAATACGTGCCTCGCGACGTGGTCATCGTCATCGTATAGGATTGATGTATCATGAGGTCCAGAGCTGAAATTCATACCTTTAAGAACAAAATATAATTATAAACCAACTTAGCGTCCATAATATCCATAATATTTACATTCCAAAACTATAACTGGATCTTTAACCTAGCTTACCAACACATTAGCAATAGTCATTATTTCAATGTATTAAAACAAATCCTCAATTCCCACCACTCCGAACGCTTAATTACGCTAGTTCCCACTGAATTTAGCGCCAACGTGGTTATATAGCAATATATAGCCCGATGGCCCTTACACCTCCAACACCTCAAAACCGCTTTAAAGTCAAGTTTTTAAATGTATTACGTCAATTATATACCAAATATATCAGGAAAAATTTTAAAGGGGGCAAGTTACCAAAACACCCGCTACTTATGCAAAATATCCCCTGGCAGTAGGGATGGCAATGGGGCGGGTCGGATGCGGATCTTATTAAATCCGCACCCGCCCCGTTAGTCTTGAAACTCCAATCCGCCCCGCCCCGCCCCGGCACCGGGTCGAAAGAAGGCAATACCATCCCCGATCCTAATCTTGTTTAGGAAATCCGATCCCGCCCCGATCTGCCCCGATCTTTCCCCCCTCACAGCCACAGCCAAAGTCTGTTCGAAACTTGATAGAAGAAAAAGGCACAATTACTTTGAGCACCACTGGCATCCCTTACCCACGGCCACTGCCGACACACAAACATCATTTTCACCCATCACCACCAAATGGTAAGAAAGAATTCAGCCCAAAAAAAATAAAAAAAGGAAAGAATGAAAGACCAAAGCTTATGTGCCGGTCCAGCCCCTCATCGTCCGATTCACCATTCCGATCGCACCACATCATCGCAGAGGCTGCAGATCTAGCGCTCCTTGTAGCTCTCACAGATGCGCCGCGCCTACGTCGGCGTGCACTCCTCCGTCAGCCGCGGCAGTCGCACTTGGCGAAGTCGACAACACTACTGCTATTTGGACATGAATATGAGCTGGATTTGGACGAACGACAGAAGTGGTGGTGCGCTGTTTGGCCAAGGTGAAGGTGGACGGTGTTCAGTTGACTGTTAGGTGGTGGGTGGTCGGTTAGGTGGCGAGGTGGAGGTGTTTCATGGCCGGAATAAGGCCGACGGTGCGGGGGGAGAGAAGGCAGTGGCAGCGGCGCTGTGTCTGCCGAAAGAAAGAAAGAAAGGATTTTAGGTTTTGTCATTTGTGGGCATTTATATATATATGTAAGATGGACGGCCAAGATTGAGTGATAAGTAATGACTTAGGGTTTGTATACCGGGGCGGGTACGGGTCGGATACCGGGGCGGGCTGGACAAAAACCATACCCGATCCTAACCCGCTACGGGTTGGGAATTTAAATACCATACCCGCCCCATAACCCGGTCAAAGTCAAAATAATCCGCTCCTATCGGGGCGGGGCGGATCGGAGATCCGCCGGTTGCGGGTCTAATTGCCATCCCTACCTGGCAGTCATCGCCGGTGCGTCACAAGGTTCAGAACATCTGGAACAAAATAAGTTTTCGGGTGTCTCACACCCTTTCCTGAACTAAAAGTTATTTTAAGGTATGAATTTTAAGCTGTATCCTTCCTAGCAAAATAGCCCCCGAACATCGGCAAATTACCGAAATGCCCCTGAGCGTTCACTATCACCCCAACGCCCCCGAACCAGCTTCAAAACAACATTTCAGGTGGTTTACTTACATTTCTGGACTAAAAAGTCGTTTGAAAAACTTGGCACGGGAAAATTACCAAAACACCCCTTGGCGCGGGAAAATTACCAAAACACCCCTACGCGCTCCACGTCAGCTTCAAAACAACATTTCAGGTTTTGTAATTATATTTCTGGACTAAAAAGTCCGTCAAAAAACTTAGCACTGTAAAATTACCGAAATGCCCCTGGCATAAAAAAATATCAAAAGTGCTTCGAAATGCTACTTGAGGCTTCCTGAATTCATTCTTGACATAAAAAGTATTTTACGGAGGTTTCGCCCAAAAATCGCGAACCGGTGTCCGGATCAAGCGCTTAAAGGGCCGTTCGGCCAAAAAAATAGGTAACGGCTTCGGAATGGCCCGAATTCCTGGGGAATGGAACTTCCCAACATCCTAGGATTCTCATAAAAGTTTCGCGCGAAATCGCGCTAGCTTGATATTTTAAAATACACTGCAGAGTTACAAGGTTCCCCGTATCAGTTAACCCCTTTCCAGTCTTTGGAAAAATCTGAAATTTTTACCTGAGACAGATCCTTTAAGAATAACTAGGGTCTCTTTTTTGTATTTTGGCAAAATCTAGCTCTAGCTATTTTTTATAAATTTGTGAAAAACTGTCTATATTTGGCACCCTAAAAAATCTCTGTTTTGGAATCTATAAATGTAATACGCTGATTTGTATAAACCTAACATTGAATTATAAGGAAATTCAAAATACTTACTTGTTGTGACTTGATGTATTTAAAGAAAAAACTACCGATCTTCTAGCGGTTATCCACGATCTTCTAGCGTAAAATTTTTTGATTTGTATTGTTGTGGAGATTATGTAAGTGAGATATGAAGTACGAAGGAAGTTGGTAAAAGATGACAGAGTGCAGAAGAAGGGTTCGGGGGAGGGGATTATAAAGAGAGAAGCGAGGAAGAGAGAAGAAAAAAGACAGAAAAAAGTGAGGAAGGGTGGGTGTTTATGCGGTCAAAGGCTGCTGCAAAAAAAAAAATTCGGCAGAAGGACACCACGTTGGGGCATCACGGGGGAGGGAAGGACGACACGTGGCATCGTGGGGAAGGACACCAGGTGGGGCATCACGCGGGGGGGGGGGGCGCCACGTGGCAGGGGAGGGGGGCAGGGACCAACCGCGGGTTGTAGGAGCGGTTGGGCCCTGCGGATGAGGGGAGGGGACGCCACGTGGCAGAGGGAGGGGACCAACCGCGGGTGGTACCAGCGGTTGGGCCACGTGGCAGGGGGAGGGGACGCCACGTGGCAGAGGGAGGGGACCAACCGCGGGTGGTACCGGCGGTTGGGCCACGTGGCATCCCCTCCCCCTGCCACGTGGCGGAGGGAGGGCACCAACCGCGGGTGGTACCAGCGGTTGGGCCACGTGGCAGGGGGAGGGGACGCCACGTGGCAGGGGCGGGGACCAACCGCTGGTACCACCAGCGGTTGGTCCCCGCCCCTGCCACGTGGCGTCCCCTCCCCCTGCCACGTGGCCCAACCGCTGGTACCACCCGCGGTTGGTGCCCTCCCTCCGCCACGTGGCAGGGGGAGGGGATGCCACGTGGCAGGCCATCGCTAATACCGCCGGTTGGCCATGCTGGTGGGCCACGTGGCAGGGGAGGGGGACGCCACGTGGCAGGGGCCATGGGGTTGGGCCACGTGGCAGGGGTGGGGGACGGCACGTGGCAGGCATATTAATGCCAACCGCTGGTTGTGCATGCGGTTGGTGTCCTTTTTCTCTCTCTCGCCATTTTCTCACCATTTCTCGTGCCATTTCTCGTGCCTTTTTTGCCATTAATGCAGTGACCGTACACCTTTTTAGCCTTTTTGTCCCACGTGGCCAACCGCTGGTAAGACCAGCGGTTCGGTGGAGAAATTTGTTATTTCTCCACCGGTGGGTGTGGATCGGTCCCCATATATATATATATATATATATATATATATATATATAGGATCGTGATCCATTGCTAGCGCTTTGGCCATCCGCTATATAATGTAGCGGACGATAATTGGTCGTCCGCTACATTATATAGCGGACGGTGCTAGCGCTGCTAGCGCTAGCAATGGATCACGGTCCATATATATATATATGGGAGCTGATCCGTTGAAAGCGCTAACAAAATGGGTTAAGTTGCTAGTGCGATCTGGCCATCCACGCGCGATCTGTGGAAGGTACTGATATTTTTTTTACGTTTTTTTTAAGTCCGTCCGCTATATTATGTAGCGGATGATTTTTTTTGACAAAAATACCCTCCAACTTAAAAACGGCTCATCCGCTACATTATGTAGTGGACGGACTTTTCTGACATTTTTTTTCTCTTTCTCTCATCAATGCTCTGACTCTCTCTCTCTCCCCCATCCGCTACATTATGTAGCGGACAAATTTTTTGACATTTTTCTCTCTCTCTCTCTCTCTCCTTTCTCTTGGCATCAACTTATTCGGGTAGTTCTGGAAACTCATTCCAGAACTCGTAGGAAAGAACGATTTCATTGTATCTTCAATGCTTTCTTCATCAAAACTACCACTTTATCACTCATTTGCTTAGGTAGCTAAAATTCATATCCACAAGAGGAAGGAGCCAAGGAGGCAACTCTGTTGGCTCTAGCCCAGTGCAGTGGAAGGTTCACCAGGAATTGGGTTCCACTCAGGCAGTTCATCCAGCTTGGCAATGGCATTCTTGGCCTTGTTAATGAGCCAATCTACTGCTTTGCTGGGTTGGTCATAGCCCAACCGGTCCTGCACATCGTAGAATTGAATGGCAAAGCCCTGTGCGGCTCAGAACCTGCACGTAGACCTATTTATAAATGGTTTCTTTTCAGTGATTCCTCGCGTTGTATGGTTCCTTGAATTGGACTGTGTGCTTTATGTGGACTTGAATTGCATCTCGGTCAAGCATCTCCAAAAAGCAGAGGGCCTAAATTGCAGCAATATGTTTCAAAACTTTTCTTTTGATGATTATCATATGAAAGGAGAAAGAGAGAAAAATAGGGGAGAGGAGGATGAAAGAGAAGAAAAAAGTGGTGAGAGAAAGAGATAAGTCAGATTGAAGAGTTAAGTCAGAGCATTAATGAGAGAAATGAGCGAGAGAGAGAGAGAGAGAGAGAGAGAGAAATGTTAGAAAGCTAGTCCGCTACATTATGTAGCGGATAAGGGAAAGAGAAGAGAAAGAGAGAGAGAAAAAAAAGTTAGAGCATTAATGAGAGAAAGGAAAGAGAGACAGAGAAAAAAAATTAGAAAACTAGTCCGCTACATAATGTAGCGGATGGGCTCTTTTTAACTTGAAGGGTATTTTTGTCAAAAAATAGTTTGCTACATAATGTAGCGGACGGACTTAACAAAAACTCAAAAAAAAATCTGGACCGTCCATATATCGCTCGTGGACTGCCAGATCGCGCTAGCAACTCAACCCATTTTGCTAGCGCTCTCAACGGATCAGCTCCCATATATATTAATCTATATATATAATAGTTAGATGGGTTGATTTCCCCATGGGCTGGACGAACTTGTAGAAACATTTGCCCGTGTCCAACTCATATTTTTTACAGGCTTAAAATTTTGAGCCTACGTCCATCATGGTCACTACAAAAGTAAATCCATGCCCATATTTTTGTGGGCTGGCACGGGTTGTCCACGGGTTATCTGGCCCAAGTTGCACCCCTAGTTTGGACAATGCGTTGTATAACATCTATAGTCTAATGAAAAATGTGAGAGCATTGTGGGAATCATTGAAAAAGAAATACAAGGCGGAAGATGCCGGCTCTAAGAAATTTGTAGTCGGCAAATATCTTGATTTGAAAATGGTGGATTCCAAGACTGTGATTCGTCAAGTCCAAGAGTTTCAACTAAATCTGCATGGCATTCATGCAGAAAATATGGTGCTTCGAGAATCCTTTCAAATGGGGACAATAATTGAAAAATTGCCTCCTACTTGGAAAGAATTCAAGAATTATTTGAAACACGAAGGCAAGGAAATGAAACTTGAAGACCTGATTGTTTGATTGAGGATTGATGAGGATAATCGACAGTCTGAGAGGAAGCCAGAAAATTATCATCAAGAGGCCAAGACAAAAGTCATCGAGCAAGGTTCGTCAAAGAGAAGGAAACTTTCTGCTTCAGATGGTCCAAATGGAGCAAGTGGCTCAAATTCCAATGGCGGTGAGAAAAAAAGGAAGTTCAATGGGAATTTCTAGATGTGCGACAAATCAGGCCATCTTGCTAAGGATTGTTACAGTCACAAAATTAAAGGAAATAAAGGAAAGCATTCTCAAGCCAACGTGAAAAAGATTTCTACTTATCGGTTCTTAGTGCATAAATCTGAGGTTGATGACATACACATCAACACCATAATAGAACAAGGAATGCATATTTCTTTGAAGAAATATTTTCTTATAAAGTTGTATAAGAACAGAGTTCCTTAGAAAGAACTAATATGGACCAATAACCCTCATAAAAGGAAGATGAACCAAGATGTAGCAAGAGAGCTAGAACGTCTACATCTTTTGGTCCTGATTTTCTGACATATTTGTTAAAAAATGAGCCTCATATCTATAGTGAAGCAATGTCAAGTCCTGAAGCTCCACATTGAAAAAAGGCTATTAATAGTGAAATAGATTCCATCATACAAAATCATACATGGGAACTGGTGGATCTCTCCTAAAAATAAACCCTTAAGGTGTAAATGGATTTTCAAGAGAAATATGAAAGCTGATTGAACGATCGAAAAATATAAGGCCACGTTTGTCAAGGGATATAGACAGAAAGAAAGCCTTCACTATTTCGATACATATTTACCAGCTATAAGAATAACATTCATTCATATATTGATAGCTATTACAGCTATTAATAATCGTAAGATACACCAAATGGATGTGAAGACAGCCCTCCTAAATGGAGATCTAAATTAAGAGATCTATATGGAACAACCCGAGGATTTATAGCTCCTGATCAAAAGAGGAATACGTGCAAGCTTGTTAAGTAACTCTATGGACTAAAACAGGCTCCCAAACAATGGCATGAAAATTTTGATAAAGTCATGATTGAAAATTACTTTAGGATCAACGAATGTGATAGTGTCTATGTTAAAGGCACAGAAAAAAAGGATATGTTATTGTTTGTCTTTATGTTGATGACATGCTCATTATCGGGAACAATATTAAGCTCATTAAAGTTACAAAGAAAATTTTGACAAGTAAATTTGATATGAAAGATTTGGGTGTGGTTGATGTTATACTTGGTATGAAAATTACCACAACATCAAATGAACTAGTCTTGACACAATCTCATTATATTGAGAAAGTGCTAGAAAAATTTATAAGTTATGATGGTAGTCCGGTGAAGACACCACTAGATGTAAATTTACATCTAACAAATAATACTGGTGAATGAGTATCTTAATTAGAGTATTCATGCATAATTGGTAGTCTAATGTATATCATGAATTATATGAGACCCGATATAGCAATGTTGTCAGTAAACTGAGCAGATATACTAGCAATCAGGGAAAAACTCACTGGATAGTTATTATAAGAGTTTTAAGGTACTTAAAATATGCCTTAAACTGTGGGTTGCATTACACTAGATATCTACCTGTATTAGAAGGATACATTGATGCTAATTAGATATCAGATTCTAGTGAAACAAGGTTCACGAGTGGATACGTGTTTACATTAGTAAGAACAGCTATTTATTGGAAATCCTTTAAACAGATAAAGCAGGAGAATAACCGGAGTGGCTTCATAATTTCTTGGAGGATATTCCACATTGGGCTAAGCCTGTACCACCAATTTGCATACATTGTGATAGTAAATCTGCAAGTGGAAGAGCACAAAATAGTACGTACACCTGTAAGCTTAGACACATACATCACAGACATAATATTGTTAAACAATTACTCTCTAGTGGAATTATCTCTATTGACTATGTGAAGTCAAAGGATAACATTGCGGATCCGTTAATGAAAGCTTTGACTAGAGAGAAAGTAAATACGTCATCAAGGGGAATGACTCTTAAGCCTATGAACTAAAAAGGTTGCCATAATGGAAACCCTACCTAGCTGACTGAAGATTTCAAGATCTAGGTTCAATGGGAAACTGAATTATGTAAATGCGACTCAGACAAAGTACTATAGGAGGGTTAAAACCTTCATATCCATTCCTATAATGAGCAGATATTGCCACCTACAAAAGTTTAAGTTAAGCTATGCTTTTAATGACTCTTATATCTTGAAAAACCAAGTTGGGGTGCAGTAGAAACCTCTTAATAAGAAGTCACCTACATGAGTAAGAAGTGGGCCGCTTCTATGAGAATTGTAAGGCTGAATTCTCAGGAAGAACTTATGAAAACCAAGACTTATTCAGGGCCATAATGAACACAATAATAAGAACCTCAAAACAATGTTTGAGCAGTATTGCGTGATGTTCTATTGTCTCGATTTACACTAAAGGCTGAACAATTCAAGACATCACATTCATTGGTTAACCAATAAATCCGATAGTTCTCACTAGGGAAGGTTCAAGGCCATCGGCTGCCTATCCGGATGCAGTATCGTTCTAATTGAACTCTTTCTAGTGTCAATATTTCCTTGCATTTAGTGTCCAGTCAATTTTCCATTGATGTGGGGGATTATTGGCATTGTGGGTTTTAAACTCACTTTGGGGAGTCCACTGTAACTCAATTTTCAAATGGGTTACACACTATAATTTGGTTAGGAACAATTTGATTTATATTCATCTATTGAATTAGATGATCATAGTATATTCACAAGTTTAAAACAAATGAGGAGTGAAAAAGAAAAATGAAGTTGAAGTTGATAGTTCAACTTGAGGAGAAAAGAGAATTCCAAATTGAAGAGATAAAGCTAATGTTGTCTCCTTATAAAGTTTAATTTTGAGCTAAAGGTTGAGTCTTTTGGAGGTACCCAGTTTTGTAAGGAGGGAGGACTTAGGTTGACCCAAGGTCCATAACAGACGTGCGGGCTGCCCGTTCGTCCTGTCCCGGTCTGGTCCGTGGTCATGACTTGGGCTTGGGCCCATCAGGTTTCGTTTTTTTGAGACAAAAATATTTTAAATAAATAATTTTTTATGTATTTAAATTCTTTTATGGAAAGTTGCAACTTTTCCAACAGCTACCCTAGTTCAGTGAAGAGTTGCACCCTCCAGTGAATTTTTTCGTTATATAAAAATTGTGTCCAGGGTCTGAAAAAAATTCCTCTCCTGAAATTATGTCCGTTTTTCCTGTGTTTCCGAAAGAAAGAGTTCTGGATTGATTTGGTTCGTTGGGTCTGCAAATTTGGAGTGCTTCTATTTCCAGACACTGCTACTGTTGTATCCTAAAAGACTTTCGTCAAGAGAGCGTTAGGACCATTGCGGGACGGATAAAGTCTTAAAGACAGTGAATCAAATTCATGCCTCGATTCTCCATTTGCCATTCTGCATTTCTGTTGTGAGTTACATATGGTCCAATTTCTAATTCTGTTGGTTCTTAGTTTTAGAAACATTATAATTTTGTCTGCTCAATTTAGTATACTACATATCAATATTTTTCTTACTTGTTTTTTTTTGCACATGTATACACAAAGCGGTAATGTTCCTAACAAACATAAGGTGCTCTCGTTGTGGATTTGAAAGCGAGGGAGATTATTGCAGTTCAAGCATGAAATGCTTATCCTGATTCTGGATAAAAGTGGCAAGAAATTAGGACCTTACATTCATGGATATTTCCAAGTCTATGCAGGTTAATCAATTGAGAATTGTTAGTTCTCTGCAAAACTGCACAAAGTACACTTCATTGCATGATAATCTACTCCTTTTAAATGCCCATACTCGTACCACACCTACTATGTCACCTACAAGTTGGAGCAACGGCATAAAGCAGGACCCATCCTTTATATTGGCTACACTCAAGTTAATTAGGTTGGCCATGTAGAATCCAATATTAGACTGCATCATTGTAACCATCACACTGCAAGTAACTTTCATGTCTCCTCATCATGTATATAGAAATTTCATCGCTAGTGATTGACGTCGTACCTAGAGAACTCGTGGTGCATCTACTTGTCAATCATTATAATGGCAAAACGGGCACAGATAAACCACCGCCACCGTGAAATATTTTCTGCTTTTTCCCCTCATCTTCGTCATCCCCAAGTAGGGACGGATTCAAGATGTGAGGGGGAGGGGGGGACCAAACACTCGTACAGAGTTATTGATTTGTATAGCACATGTTAAAAAAAAATTAATGCGCTACCACGTAACACGTAGTGGATTCGAAAACATACCGTATGAAGTTTCTGAATATTCTGACGATGGATCCTTCTTGTTATGAACCTCCAACACGCTTGATCTTTTTCGTATGTACAAAAACGGCTACTAGAGTCGAGTTCTTCGTCCACGAACCAAATCCTAGAGCTTGGTGATTGCTCTAGAGAGAGTGTTATAGAGAGAGGGATTCTTGTGACTTATTGTTCGTCACCTATATTTTATTGGGATATCTCTAGTCTTTATATAGAGATAGTATTTAGAGACAGACTTTACCTCAAACACTTAGGAGATAAAGATGTATTTATCTCAAACACCTATGAGATAAATATTGTATTTATCTCAAATACTTAGGAGATAAATATCCTCTAAATAACTGTAATTATCCAGACTAACAAATACACATTATCTGTTAGTGGGCGGATAATGGGTCCACTGACCCAATTTATTAACAGCTCCCACTCGCCCACACACAGGGCAAATAAATCGTGTAGTCCCTCCTTATCTCTTGTCCACTCATCTCCTCATACAGGAAATGGAACGTGCGACCTACGAGAAAGGATGTCCAGTTGAGGAGTATTGTATTAAGTTATCACCAAACTAACACAATACATCACTCCAAAAAATCTCGTATGTACCCCAGATAGTTCAACTACACCAGATTAAACACTCTCAAATCCCTCATAGTGAGCAGTGTTAAACCTCTCATATGTTATGTATTCATGACTCATATCGAAACAAAAATCGACAAAGTCGCCCGGGCTATGAATCACACAACATGATGTAATATTGAACTTTCTTCCCAAAGCCCTCATGTCATTCCAATTAGACCCAACCGCTTTCCTAGACATGCCCCGCGAGACCGCATCATCCATGATCCAAGGGTACATGCTAAAGTAGCGACATTGAGTATCCTCTTCATGACATAGTCTAAGGTGAAAAGGGTACCATATAGGATCAAAAATATTTCTATCCAAGTGGCTCACACAGTGACGAAGCAGGGATTCATTCGTCACTCCCACTGTCGGTCTGCATTTAGCACATGCAGTATGATTTGCATGCTATGGCGTAACCTGTAAGGGCGTGTCACATAAATGTATAATAAAATACGCCATACGAATCTGGGTCTAGTCGTTGTACAAGCGCCTAACCTGAGTTTTTCAGCCCAGTCACTCTCATAGTGCCTGCCTGAAATCTCACATTCGGCTGTAAACAGGCTACATAGAGTTGTGGAGATACTCTATGATCGACCTAACTTTATAGGTCTCATCTTAGCTCCAACTAAGGCGACATGTTTGCTTTATAAGCTGTATCATCTTATTCGCCCTCTTGGCGCCTAAGACAATTATGTCTCATCTTGCTCGCTATCTTAGCGCCAAGGTGAATTACCCGTGTGAGTGGGTCAATTCAAGCCTGGTGACACTCTCAACAAGGATGTATATGTAATCACAAAGATTATCCATTCATTCCAAAATAAACTCAAATCAAGGAATGAAAATTTAATGTAATAAATAATGTCAAGTACATAAGATGCCATAAACATATCAAAACCTACGTAGTCCCATACTCCTAATGTGAGAAAGGAAAACATCTCTAGCAATAGGCTTGGTCAAAGGATCAGCCACCATTCTGCCAGTAGGTATATGCATGGTCACCTCTCCTTGCGCAACTAAAGTTCTAATGAAGTGATAACGAAGGCCTATGTGTTTGGCCTTCCCATGATATTTGGGGTCCTTTACAAAATCTAGGGCAGCTGTATTGTCACAGTGAACAGTGACAGATCATCTGCATGAGCTGTAACCCCTAGAGCCTGTAAGAATGACCTCAACCAAACAGTTTCCTGGACTGCTGCTGAACAAGCAACATACTCCGACTCCATCGTGGATAGGGCGATGCAAGTCTTTTTCTTGCTGTACCAAGAGATAGCTCCACCTGAAGTGGATATGCGCTCATCTCTATCAGCACCCCAATCAGCATCGCTGTATCCTCTCAATCTCAAGTCTCCACCATGATAACACAGGACGAGATCAGCGGTTCCACGTAAGTATCGAAGAATCCTCTTCACCGCATTCCAATGAGCGGGTCCAGGATTACTCTGATAACGACTCACCATTCCAACGGCAAAGCAGATGTCTGGACGCGTACACAACATAGCGTACATCAGACTCTCAACTGCAGCCGCGTAAGGCACTTTGGACATCCGATTCTTTTCCTCATCATTCTTTGGGCATTGGTCTGTGCTTAAAGTACACGCCTTGTCCATTGGAGTGTCTATGGGTTTTGAGTTATGCATACGAAATCGTTCAATGACCTTCTTGATATATGTCTCTTGAGACAAACCGAGAAGTCTCTTTGGACGATCACGTATGATTTTAACCCCGAGCACATAATTAGCTTCTCCCATGTCCTTCATCTCAAAAGTTGAGGACAGCCACTGCTTAGTGGCGACAATGGAACTCATGTCATTCCCAGCTAAAAGAATGTCATCCACATACAAAAAAGGATCAGAATATTTTTCTTGGATTATTTTACGTAAACGCAATGGTCTTGTTCAATCATTTCAAAACCTATAGAGGTAATGGCATGATGAAACCTAAAGTACCACTGCCTAGACGATTGTTTGAGACCATATATAGAACGTTTGAGCCGGCAAACTTTGCGCTCATGTCCCTTGACTTCAAAACCCTCAGGTTGAGCCATATAAATCTCTTCGTCTAGTTCTCCATTGAGAAACGCAGTCTTAACATCCATATGAAAAAGTTCTAAATCCTGCTGGGCGACAATAGCTAGGATCAAGCGAATTGAAGCAAATCTCACCACTGGGGAGAATGTGTCTTCATAGTCCACACCCCGCTGTTGGGTATAGCCTTTCGCCACAAGACGTGCCTTATACTTGTCAATTGACCCATCTGCCTTGCGCTTGACTTTTAAAACCCACTTGTTTCCAACAGTCTTGCGCCCTGGCGGAAGGTCAACCAACTCCCAGACTTGATTCTTCTCCATTGAGCTCAACTCATCTTTCATTGCAGCCATCCACTCATTATTAGCAGATGAAGATAAGGCTTCTTCGACAGAAGTGGGCTCATCTTCATCAGTTGGAGTGCACATAAGAATTTCACCGTCAATCTCAAAATGACGACGTGGAACTCTTTCTCGTGCACCTCTACGCAGTTGAGAATCTTGTTGACCTGATGGTCCTGATGGTGTGCTCCCACTGTCTGGGATGCTCCCACTAGGTTGAAGGTCACTTATACTATCTTCAGCGACAACAGGATGAGGAACTAATTCCCCACCTTCGCTTGGAGATGGTAAAGTGGCTTCAACTTCCTCTAACTCATAGAGGTCAAGATTCTTACTTGCATCTCCAATGCTAGGAAAATCACTCTCTATGAAATCGACATCACGAGACTCTATTTCAGTCTTTCCACCATTTGGATGTTCACCATACATCACATAACCTTTAGAGTTTTCAGAATACCTCAAGAAGATACTCTTTTTAGCTTTAGGCCCTAGTTTCCCATACTTATGAGAAGTACTGTGAACATAACCTGCTGAGCCCCATGGGCGCAAGTTATCCAAATTTGGCTTTTGGCCATTCCAAAGCTCATATGGGGTGGATTTGACTGATTGTGAAGGCACACGATTAAGTATATAGGCTGCAGTCAAAAGAGCATCCCCCAAAAAGATATTGGGAAGTTTGCTTGCGCCATCATAGACCTAACCATGTCTAACAATGTTCTATTCCTTCTTTCCGCAACACCAATTTATTGCGTATCCCTTTTTCCTCACAAAACTTCTTGAAGTGATCGGACAAATATTCGCGTCCCCGGTCAGTGCGAAGAGTTTTTAAACTCTTCTCTTTCTGATTCTCAACCTCTGCTACAAAGCGTTTGAAACAATTCAAAGCTTCATAGCGGTGAGATATCAGATACACATAACCATATCGCGTATAATCGTCTATCAGTGTAAGGAAATAAGAGGCGCCATGGCGTGCCTTTACACTCATAGGTCAACATATGTCAGAGTGAACTAGCTCAAGTGGCTGAGTTGCTCTCACAGCCTTTCCAAAAGGCTTCCTGCATGCTTTACCAGCCAAACAAGCTTCACATGTTTGTAGATTAACTCTTGTGAGTGGGCCCAAAAGGCCTTCTCTAACCAAACGAGTCATTCTATCTTAGCCTATATGGCTTAGTCTTGTCTGCCAGGTGGTATAATCATTTACAATATTATCATTCACCACATAAGAATAAGAGGACTGAGAATCAATTAAATTCAATTAAAAAAGACTATTCATGCGAAAATTATGTCCGAACAAAACATCATCCAAAAAGATATCCATCTTATTTCCCTTAAAAATAAAGGAAAAACCAATGTCTAATAAAGCAGTAACTGAAAGTAGATTAAGTCAAAACAGTGGGTGCATATCGCACATCCTCAAGAATCAATGGGCGCCCAGTGCGCAACTTGAGCTGGTAAGAACCAACCCCAAGCACCTTTTCGAAGCTATTGTTTCCAATGAAGATATGTTTGCTACCCGCTGGAATCCGGTGATAATCTACGAACCCCTCTCGATCATGTGCTACATGTTTTGTTGCACCTGTATCCACAAACCACACAGGTTGAGAATGAGCAACCATCACATGTGAGGAAACATATAACTGAAAGAGAGATTCTGAAAGTACCTTCTTCAGCTCAGTGCAATCACGAGCGAAGTGTCCTTTCTGTTGACAGTTGAAGCATTTGACTTTAGACAAATCCTTTTTCCCACCACGTTTTCCTCTTTTGCGTTTCTTCATTTTTCCTTCCTTCGGCGCAGAAGTGCTAGCCTCGCCTTTCTTACCTTTTTCACTTTGTCTTCCGCGCTTGCCATTTGCATTGCGCGATCCCCCTTAGGCGACGTAAGTAAGGGTCTTGTCAACATCTCGAGTCTCATCCTCAAGGATGACATGGTGTGAAACATCAAAAAAGTTCTTAATGTTTTCACTGTGGGTCAATATCTGTTTCATATTGACCCATGAGGCAGGAAAGAACCTTATGAAAGCTCTAACTTACTGCTCATCTGTGAGCGCATGGCCAG
>JAVXUP010005048.1:0-22989 GCA_033070095.1 Escallonia herrerae | reverse complement strand
AGATCAAAACAGGTTTGATCATCTCATAATCAATCCCAAATCAGTTTGTTGTTTTGAAAAAATAGATGTAATTAGCTTAAAGTTACAAAAAGTATAGTGATTCAATCAGTTTTGATATAGAAAATACCATAAAGGACACTGCATAGATAAAGATTCCAATATTCATTTAGTGAAGTAATGTCAACATAACTTTCATTTGAAAATAACTACAATATACGAAAAATCATTGAAAGAAGCTATTAATTATCTATAAAAGTTGTCACTTTTCATTCTAAATTAAACGTAGAAGACAGTATAAAAATGGGTGCAGATCAAGAAGCCGGCTATTGATGAACTGTTGTGCTCCTTCTCTCTGTTAGCGTAGAAAAGAATATAACTCTAGAAGCTAATTAAAATTGTATCCAACAATTGGTTAAAAGGGTATGAAATGTCTTTGTAAAAAAAAAATGTCTATAGGATGGTAAATTCAAAAGGTCACACCTGATTATGGGAAGTGATTATTTCATAATCCTCACTTTTCAGGATTATAGATTTAATTAGTTTTTAACTTTTTAGCCAAATTAAAACTCATAATCTCTTTTACCAAATACTCATACACCTGATTTAATCTGAATTAAATCATGTTTGACTATCCCAAAATCAATCCCAAACACCGCCAATTCTCGGCAGCACCGCGGCATGAGTAGAAGACATTGCTTGACAGACGCTATATGGATTATGTCAGGGAATCATACCAACTTTTCTTACCTGTTTTGATAGCTTTCCACAGCCACAGCCATGAGATATTTGGACTGTCTTAAAGAACCACATGCTCCAAAGCCCTATTTTTTGTAGTCTACCCATTAGTGATGTTACTCAACCTCAAGAAACATTATGGCCAACAACTTATAGAAGGAACCCAAGAAGATGATGGCCAACCTCTAATATAACTTGTCCACGTTTCTTGTGCACCAGGCTGATTTTGTTAACCCTACGGTTATTTAACCTAGGATTATATTTGATTTTGATGATAACTAACATTGATGATTATGCTGTCTAACATGCATTGAGTTGATGAAGCAATAGGAACAATCTCACACTCATGCAAATGGAAAATTAGACGAGCAAATCGTTTAAAGACTCTCAACGGAACGCATCAAAGAAGGATTTCGTCGATTGAACTTTACTATGCTTTATTTCCTTCTTTGTAAACTAGACGTAGAGAGATGATCGTTACGATGACTGTATACCTAGAATTTGCCCATAGGTTTCCCTTGCATGCATAAAAGTTTTTCATTCTTTGAAAACTAGGAAACTGCATTTTCTGGAATGCAGTCGACTGCATTGGATTGCAGTCGACTGCAACTTGGGCAGTGAGGTATTACAGTCGACTGCATTGGAATGCAGTCGACTGCAATACTTCCAGTAGCCTATTACAGTCGACTGCATTGGATTACAGTCGACTGCAAGTTGGAAATTTTGAATTTCCAACGGCTACTTTGGGAATACAGTCGACTGCAATGGGACATTGCAGTCGACTGCAATAGCCGTTTGGCGCATTTAATGCTCCACCTAATTCCAAACGGTCATATTCTTTCCCACCTCTATAAATACTCATCTTGGGCATAGTTTTGATTCATCAATTGCATTCAAAGCTCTCTTATCCTTCATATTCTCAAAGATCAAAGCAATTGTTCAAATCTCTCTTGTTTCATTGATTTCTCATCCTTTTCAAGAGAGCATTTATTGTGAGCTTACATTTGAGAGATATACACTTTCATAAGTCATCATACACTCATCTCTCTTGTTCTAGTGCTTAAACTTGTACTCATCTACTTCTTGAGAGTGAAATCTTGTACACATTTCTTCATTGAAAGGTTCTTGTATCAAAGCTTGGGGTTGTCAAGCTTTGGAGCTTTGGGTTTGTCAAAGCTTGTTCTTGATGTGGGCATAGCATCAAGGGATTGTAAGAGGTTCGATCTTGACCCGTAAGGAAGATCATACTAGTGGATTCTAGGGCCTTTCAAGGGACTTCCTTGAAGGGGTGGACGTAGGCTTGTGGGTATATCAAGCCGAACCATTTAATTCTCCTTGTCAAGTATCTCTAAACCCTTCTCTCTTTACATTATCGTCTTACATTTGTGTTGAGATTGGTTGTTTGCTTATTTGAGTTATTGAGATTGAGGTTTGTTGTTTGTTAATTTTTAAAGTAGTCTTAAAACCCTATTCACCCCCCTCTAGGGTTATTTTATTGGTTTCAAGTGGTATCAGAGCCTCGGCTCTTGTTATATTGGGTAACGCCAAGAGAGTTAATCGATCATGGCTTACGTTGGGGGTATGGAGGGTAGTTCTACCACTAGGCCTCCATTGTTTAATGGGACCAATTATAGTGTGTGGAAAGTTAAGATGAAAATCTACTTAGAGTCTCAAGACTACGAGATGTGGGATATTGTTGAGAATGGCCCATACGTTCCGATAAAGGTGGTTGACAAGGTTGAAGAGCCAAAATCCAAATCGGAGTATAGTGATCATGATAAAAAGATGATTTGTATGAATGCTAGAGCGAAAAATTGTCTTGTTTGTGCTTTAGACACTAATGAACTCAATAGAGTCATTATGTGTAATTCCGCTAAGAGTATTTGGGATACTCTTCAAGTAACTCATGAAGGAACTTCTCTCCTTAGAGATTCCAAGATGAACTTATTGTTTAGAGATTATGAGTTATTCCATATGCTTCCAAATGAATCCGTTACGGATATGAATACTCGTTTCACTAACATTGTAAACCCTTTGAAGCAATTGGGCAAGGAATTCACCAATGGTGATCTTGTAAGAAAAGTGATTAGGTCCTTACCAAGAGCTTGGGATGCAAAGATCACCGCCATTCAAGAATCGAAGAATCTCAATATCTTTCCTCTTGATGAATTGATGTGCTCACTTATGACGTACGAAATGCAAATCAAGACCTTTGATCAAGAAGACGTCAAGAAGAAGCCTACATCAATTGCCCTTAAAGCTTCATCTTCAAACCTTGAGTCAAGCGATGATGAAGAAGAATTTGATGAAGAGGATGTTGCAATGATTGCAAAGAACTTCAAGAAGTTCATGAGGTTTAGAAGGAATGGTGGGAGAAGGCAACAAAATGCTAGCAACGAAGAGAAGCTTTGCTACAAATGCCACAAGCCGGGACACATGAAGATGGATTGTCCCATATACAAAAGAGAAAAGAAGGAAAGAAGAGATGTATGGGAAAGAGTTAAAAGGAGACAACTCTCCAAGAAAGAGAACAAAGAGAAGGAAAAAGCAATGAATGCCGAACATACTCCAACTTGGAGTGACTTCGATTCAAGTGATGAAGATGTTGAGAAGAACGAACAAGCAAATGTGTGCTTCATGGCAAATGATGAGGTAAGCTCTTCTTCCGGTAGTGATAGTGATAGTGAAAGCTTCGAAGATGCTTATGATAGCCTATATGAGGAATCCAAGAAAATTTTTAAGAAAAATATTATTTTATCAAAAAAATTCCTTGAGGCTAATAAGCAAATTGAGAAGTTGAGAGTGGAAAATATTGAGTTGCATGCCAAGAATGATTGCATTTCCAACCATTTATATGTAAAACATGTGAATAATGACTTGGTTGAATTGATTGCTAACACTCCTAGCTCAAAACAAATCTCTTGCAAAACTTTGGTTTTAGAAAAGCAAAATGAAGATTTAAAACTTGAGATTTGTGATTTGAAAAAATGTCTTCAAAAATTTGTTGATGGTCAAAACAATTTGGATGTCATGCTTGGACGCCAAAGATTTGGCCTAAACAAAGGTGGTCTTGGATTAGATCCCTTGGCCTTACCTCCTAAAATCTTTCAACAACAAGCTAGGTTGAATACTCATTCAAAACAACCAAAGAACTATTGCACACCATTTACACATTGTGGTTGGTGCAACAAGAAAGGGCATACGACTAATTATTGTCCTTGTAGAATTGTTTATGTTAGAGGTAGAAAGAAGATGTGGGTTGTGAAAGGTCAAGATTACAAATGCAAGACTAACACCCAAGGACCCAAGAAAATATGGGTACCAAAAGTCACTACTTGATTTGTGTTTATAGGTATGTCTCAAAGCAAAATCTAGTAGCAAGAAGTGGATTCTTGATAGTGGATGCTCAAGACATATGACCGGCAACATATCTCTTTTCACCTCAATTGATCTTATAGAAGGAGGAAAAGTGACCTTTGGTGACAACGCACAAGGAAAAATCAAAGGTAAAGGAACTATAGGTAAGGAACCACATTCAATTGAGAATGTGTTATATGTTGAAGGTTTGAAGCATAATTTGCTAAGTATTAGTCAATTTAGTGATAAAGGTTTTAGAGTAATCTTTGAGGCTTCTCATTGCACTATACAATCCTTGAAGAATAATGAAACTATTTTGGTAGGAAATAGAGATGACAATGTTTACTCTATTAAATTGAATGATCTAGCTAACCAAGATGTCAAGTGTCTTAGTGCTATTAGTGAGACATCTTGGCTTTGGCATCGAAGACTTGGACACATGCATATGGAGCATTTGAAGGATATTTCAAGCAAAGAACTTGTGAGGGGACTCCCGAAGATCAAGTTTGAGAAAGACAAAGTATGTGATGCTTGTCAAATGGGTAAGCAAAAGAAAGTCTCTCACAAACCGAAGAAAATGGTATCTACTTCTAGACCCTTGCAATTACTTCATATGGATTTATTTGGACCAATCCCTACTACTAGTCTTGGTGGTAAATCATATTGTTTTGTTATTGTTGATGACTATTCTCGCTATACTTGGACTTTCTTTTTGGCCACCAAAGATGAATCTCTAAATGTGTTCACTTCATTTGCAAAACGTATTCAAAATCAAAAAGGATATTTGATATCCAACATTCGAAGTGATCATGGTAGAGAATTTGAAAATTCAAAAATAGGAGCCTTGTGTGATGACTTTGGGATATCACATAATTTTTCGGCTCCTAGAACTCCTCAACAAAATGGTGTTGCCGAAAGAAAGAATAGGTCTTTGCAAGAAGCGGCAAGAACAATGCTTAACGAATATGGTTTACCTAAGTACTTTTGGGCGGAGGCGGTCAATTGTGCTTGTTTTGTTCTCAATAGAGTTATCTTGCGAAAAATTTTGTTAAAAACCCCTTATGAGCTTTTTAATGATAAGAAACCTAAGGTGAGCTTTTTTAGAGTCTTTGGTTGCAAATGCTTTATTTTAAATACTAAGGATCACCTTAGCAAATTTGATTCCAAAACATTTGAGGGTATTTTTCTTGGCTACTCTAATAATAGTATGGCATATAGAGTCTATAATAAAAGTACTTTGGTTGTTGAAGAATCCATTAATGTTACTTTTGATGAGACTAATCCTTTTCTTCGGAGGACTAACATTGTTAATGTAGATGATGTGGACAATGACATGAGAACTTTGGATATAAGTGAAACAATACAAGACAACCACAAAGAAATTATTCAAGAAGAACAACAATCAAGCTCTCAAGAGGAAGACAAGGAAGCAAGCAATGATGTTTCAAACTCGGACTACTCTCAAGAATTACCAAAAGATTGGACTTACAAAAAGGATCATCCAAGCGATCAAATCTTAGGTAATCCTTCGAGTGGGGTAAGAACTCGACACTCTCTTCAACAACATGTTAATTTAGCATTTCTTTCCCAAATTGAACCGAAGAACTTCTCCGAAGCTCTACATCATGAATCTTGGATGCTTGCTATGCAAGAAGAGCTAGTTCAATTTGAAAGAAATCAAGTTTGGACCCTTGTGCCTAAACCTCAAAACTATAGGATTATAGGCACAAAATGGGTATTTAGAAACAAACTTGATGAATCCGGAATCGTGGTTAGAAACAAGGCTAGATTAGTGGCCCAAGGTTATAACCAAGAGGAAGGAATTGATTTTGATGAAACTTATGCACCGGTAGCTAGACTTGAATCTATTAGAATGCTTTTAGCTTTTGCTTGCTATAGAGATTTTAAACTCTTTCAAATGGATGTCAAGAGTGCTTTTCTAAATGGTTTTATTTCGGAGGAGGTTTATGTGGCTTAACCTCCCGGCTTTGAGCATGAAAAATTTCCAAACCATGTTTTCAAGCTTAGCAAAGCTCTTTATGGTTTAAAACAAGCTCCTAGAGCTTGGTATGAAAGGCTAAGTAGTTTTCTTTTAGAAAATGGTTTTTCAAGAGGAAAACTTGACACCACTTTGTTTATCAAATCTAAGGGCAAGGACTTATTGTTGGTGCAAATTTATGTTGATGACATTATATTTGGTGCTACTAATGGATCCTTGTGCGAAGAGTTTGCTTCTTGTATGAGTAAGGAGTTTGAAATGAGCATGATGGGAGAACTCACCTTCTTCCTTGGATTGCAAATCAAACAAAGCAAGGATGAAATCTTTATCAACCAAGCCAAATACACCAAAGAGCTACTCAAGAGATTCGACATGGAAGCATCAAATGCTTTTGACACTCCAATGAGCTCTTCATTAAAGCTTGATAAAGATGAAAAGGGTAAGGATGTTGATATTAAACGCTATCGAGGTATGATCGGGTCACTTCTTTACCTTACCGCAAGTAGACCCGACATAATGTTTAGTGTTTGTTTATGTGCTAGATTTCAAGCTTGTCCTAAGGAATCTCATTTAGTTGCCGTAAAGAGAATCCTTAGATATCTTAAGGGCACTCACGATTTAGGGTTATGGTTTCCTAGAAACACATCATTTTTTGACCTAGTTGGTTACTCCGACGCCGATTTTGCCGGTTGTAAAACCGAGCAAAAAGTACTAGTGGAGGTTGCCAATTCCTAGGACACTCTCTTGTTTCTTGGAGTTCCAAAAAGCAAAACTCGGTTGCACTCTCTATCACCGAAGCCGAATATATGGCGGTTGGTGCTTGTTGTGCACAAATTCTTTGGATGAAACAAACCCTTTTGGATTTTGGACTCAAGTATGATCACATACCTATCTTATGCGATAACACTAGTGCCATTGATTTGAGCAAAAATCCCATCCAACATTCACGCACTAAGCACATAGAAATCAAACACCATTTTATCCGTGATCATGTGCAAAAGGGTGATATTGTTCTAGATTTCGTGGACACAAATCACCAACTAGCGGATATCTTCACTAAACAGTTAGATGCAAAGAGGTTTACTGCTCTTAGAAGAGAACTTGGCATGTCTTCACCTATGTGACTAGGTTATTTTTGTGCTAGTTGCTCTTTACATGCTTGAGCATTATCTCATATGCTTATAGCATGCTTTGGTTGATTTTTCCTTTCCAAACATCGTTGGTTTTATTGATATTTATTTATCTTAAAAATAAAAAAAAATATATTTGCACACTTTTATTGCTATATACATATGTATAATCTTTTTTTAAGACTGATTGACTTTGTGCATTGAAGTCAACTGCATTGGTTAATACAGGCGACTGCATTGGGGAATGTAGTCGACTGCATTACGGGGGAAGGGCATAAATCGTGCCCAGATCTCTTCTTCTGCAGAATCCTTCGCTCTCTACTCCTTCTCTCTTCGAAAAGAAGCTCTCATCTCTCCTTGGACTCAATTCTCCTCCGTTTGGCTTGAAATTGGTATGTTAATCCTCCCAAATCTCATTCTACTTCATGATTTACATACTTTCTCTAATCCATTTCATCTACATTGTTCATAATCGGTTGAAATTCGAATTACTCTCTCTAGAATATTTCTTCAGATCTACTTCAATTTAGCATGCTTCTATATGATTTAATGCTTGATTCATATTTAGGGATGCTTATTACATGATTCTACATAGTTTAATTACTTGTATTCATACAAAATTCGAATTTCCCCAATTTTCATAAACTAGGGTTCTTCATTTGTCAAAATTTCTTTAAATTGTTTATGCAATTACATGTTTCATCATTTGATTCATGCTTAGTTATGTCTATTACTCAATTGTACGTGGATAATTTCATTCAATTTGTCCGAAATTGAATTTTTCCCAAAATTGCATAAATTAGGGTTTATCTTAAAAAAAAAATTCATTTTTTTTCATATTCTTTTATCTTACATTTATTATTTCTCTGTTTAGATTATTTCAAGTATGGCAAGAGAGAAACATGCATGTGCCAGTTCATCTCGCTCATGAGCTGCACCCGAGCCCGAGCCCGAGCCTATCGCGGTCGAGTTTGATCAAAATCGATATCGGAACCGCGAGGCTGCCGATCGCTTTTCTGCACAACTCTCTTCACCTTTGACTCCAGGTTTGCGACTGGATACTCCATTCCTTTTTAACATAGGTGTACTTAGATGCCTTCAGGATTGTTATCTAGATCGCCTCACCGATAGGAACACTATTCTATATTATCCTGATGCAATCCGCTTATTTTATGCTAATTTGACTTGGAACATTTCCTCTGAGTCATGTACCCTCACCTCCTATGTTTTTGGACGCCGCATTTCATTCTCATAATCATGTCTATCCACTCTTCTAGACCTCCCCGATAGTGGCTTCTCTTTCTCGTTAGACATGATCCCTGTCGCTGGTCAGTCACATTGGTTTGACCGACCTTTTACTATTGAGGAACAGCTTCGACACACACTTCATTGTCGACAGGTTCGGGTTGCGAACAAACCCAGCCTACGTGACCTACCTCCTCTCTCTCGTCTGTTCCATCATACATCGCTCATAACGTCATTCCTTGAACTGGCGGTCTTTCACTCGTCTCTTACTTAGACGTTCAGCTCTTGATAAGGAGCGCCTCACATCCTGCCTTAGCTATACCTTATGGCCTCCTACTCACTCACATTCTTGCTGCCTTTGACATACCTCTTCTGGGTGAGTATATTGAGGTTACTAGGCACATCGTACTAGACTGCTCTACCCTTCGTAGGAAGGGCCTTTTAGATGATCGTAACCGTCTTACCTGAGCCTGAATTGGAAAATGTCATTGTCGATGATGATGATGAGGATGATGATGATGGTGATGCTGATGATGATGATGATGATGCTGATGCTGATGCTGATGATGATGCTGCTGATGCTGATGATGATGTTGGGGGAGATGCCGGTGATGGGTTTGATCGTGATCCACCTCCGTTGATCATTCCGAGTACACATGAGGCAGGCACTTCTTCCGGTCCTTCTACTTCCGGATATGAAGCGATCCTCACACGCTTAGATATGATGCAACAGCATATGCATGCCGGTTTCAGTCGGATGGATCTTGCCCACAGCCAGCTCAGTCGACGCCTTTCTCGCATGGAGGATCATTGTGGGATTCAGTGTCCCGAGGAGGACATCTTTCATCCCCCTCCTCCACCATCGGGTCCTTAGGCATTCGGACATGCTTTATGTTTTTTTATGCTTATCAAACTCAATTATGTATCTCAAAAACTTATCATGGATCCTACTCTTAGTATTTGCATTAGCACTCTTAATTCACGCTTATCTTACTGCCGCTGGTTTAAAATTTATGTGCTATTTTCATATATGTGCTTGGTACACCTTTTGATGGTTATTCAAGTATTCATTTTTTCTTGTTTAAATGCCCTTGTTGGCTATATTGATTATCCATGGATGGATACATAAGTTGATCACTTTCACACACACCCTTGATCTTTTTTAATGATGTCAAAAGGGGGAGAAAATATTGTTGTATATTGTTGATTCATATGGATTTGATATATGAGCATATATTACTTGAGTTAGGGGGAGCCCTATATTGCTTAAGATAGGGGGAGCCCTATATTGCTTAAGATAGGGGGAGCCTTTTATGATTTCTTCTCATGACCCCTTATGGTTTATAATTGAGATTGTCATGCTTCTTTGCGTTCATTATCTTATATATCTCATATTTTTTGAATCAATGTTTGTCATCATCAAAAAGGGGGAGATTGTTAACCCTACGGTTATTTAACCTAGGATTATATTTGATTTTGATGATAACTAACATGGATGATTATGCTGTCTAACATACATTGAGTTGATGAAGCAATAGGAACAATCTCACACTCATGCAAATGGAAAATTAGATGAGAAAATCGTTCAAAGACTCTCAACGGAACGCATCAAAGAAGGATTTCGTCGATTGAACTTTACTATGTTTTATTTCCTTCTTTGTAAACTAGACGTAGAGAGATGATCGTTACGATGACTGTATACCTAGAATTTGCCCATAGGTTTTCCTTGCATGCATAAAAGTTTTTCATTCTTTGAAAACTAGGAAACTGCATTTTCTGGAATACAGTCGACTGCATTGGATTGCAGTCGACTGCAACTTGGGCAGTGAGGTATTACAGTCGACTGCATTGGAATGCAGTCGACTGCAATACTTCCAGTAGCCTATTACAGTCGACTGCAAGTTGGAAATTTTGAATTTCCAACGGCTACTTTGGGAATACAGTCGACTGCAATGGGACATTGCAGTCGATTGCAATAGCCGTTTGGCGCATTTAATGCTCCACCTAATTCCAAACGGTCATATTCTTTCCCACCTCTATAAATACTCATCTTGGGCATAGTTTTGATTCATCAATTGCATTCAAAGCTCTCTCATCCTTCATATTCTCAAAGATCAAAGCAATTGTTCAAATCTCTCTTGTTTCATTGATTTCTCATCCTTTTCAAGAGAGCATTTATTGTGAGCTTACATTTGAGAGATATACACTTTCATAAGTCATCATACACTCATCTCTCTTGTTCTAGTGCTTAAACTTGTACTCATCTACTTCTTGAGAGTGAAATCTTGTACACATTTCTTCATTGAAAGGTTCTTGTATCAAAGCTTGGGGTTGTCAAGCTTTGGAGCTTTGGGTTTGTCAAGGCTGGTTCTTGATGTGGGCATAGCATCAAGGGATTGTAAGAGGTTCGATCTTGACCCGTAAGGAAGATCATACTAGTGGATTCTAGGGCCTTTCAAGGGACTTCCTTGAAGGGGTGGACGTAGGCTTGTGGGTATATCAAGCCGAACCATTTAATTCTCCTTGTCAAGTATCTCTAAACCCTTCTCTCTTTACATTATCGTCTTACATTTGTGTTGAGATTGGTTGTTTGCTTATTTGAGTTATTGAGATTGAGGTTTGTTGTTTGTTAATTTTTAAAGTAGTCTTAAAACCCTATTCACCCCCCCTCTAGGGTTATTTTATTGGTTTCATATTTGATCATAGCTGCCAAATTGCACAATAGTCAAAAGGCCTTCATCATAATTGTGGAGTATATCCTATCAAGAATGCTGGAAGGAGGCCATGTCCATATATGGAAACAAAAACACTACGTACGTAGCCGCCTCCTCACAAACACCACAGCCGTCGCACACCGAGGGCCACCAACGACCACCAATCCACCACCCATGACATGGCCTCCATAGATCTGTCCACCCACGACTGTTGTCGATCGAGTCCAGCCACTAGGCGTCCATCCATTCCGCCAAGTCTCTCTTTGATGGTGATGCATGAAATCCACCACTGCCGCCATCACGACAACCCAAACCACCGGCCACCTACGATCCCCCAACGCCACCATACGTCCATAAACCTCCAATTGCCGAAATGCCAGCAATCGCACAACCACAAACCTCGTCAGCCACAGCCTCCAACGGCCACCAACTTAACGGCAATTGTAGGCGTCGAAAGGGAAATCCACCTTAATTACTCTGTCTTTGTAATTGGAGGATGAATGCTAATTGCGGATTGAGAGGAAATGTGAAAGGACTGAATTTTCTATAATTGCATATTGTGAGTAGTCTATGGAGAAGGAGAAATGCATAGAAGAGAATGGAAAAGAAAATGCAGACCGGAAATTAACATGTGCATGAAATGCAGGAAGAAAAAAAAAGAAATATTGCTACAGTGTTGAAAAAAGGAATTGGAGGATGAATACTAAGAGTGTGTTTGGAACTATGAAATTGATGGAATTTCATTTCAAATCCTCAAATTTTGTTGTTTGGAACATTAAAAAAAGGAATTGGAATTGAATTTCATGGGATTTAGCTGGATTTGTTTCTATAGTGTGAAATCCGATGAAAAATGGTCGGATTTCACGGGATTTCGATTTACTTGAATTAAAAATTATTATTAACCTATCTTACCCTTTTTCTGAATCTCTCCAACAATGAATCAACCACCACAATCTTCATTGCCGCTACCGCCACACCACTCTTACTACCACCACCGGCACTAGTACTGCCGCCACCACCGGCACCATTACCACCACCAGTACTACCACCACCACCACAGCCACTGCCACCGTCGTTGTCGCCATAACCACCGCTAACACTACCGCCACCACTATTGCCGCCGCCACCACCACCACTATTGTCGTCACCACTGTCACCATTACGCCGCCACCATTACCACTGTCACTGCCATCACAACCATCCCTAACAGTACCGCCACTGCCACCACCTCAGCCACCATTTCAGTCACCACTATAACCACCACCACCACCACTACCGTCACTGCCAACACCGTCAGTAGTGTCATAACTACTACTGTCGCTGCCAGTACTGTCACCACCGCCACCGCCACTGCCACCGACACAACTACTGCCGGCACCATTGCCACTGCATCCCCCACCACTACCGCCACCGCCACTGTCGCCATCGCCAGTACTACCACAACTACCACCGTCACCACCATTACTGCCACAACTACTACCGTCGCCACCATCCCTACCACCACAACTATCACCATCACTACCACCACCATCACCGCCACCACTACTGCCACAAACTGCCACCGTCACCACCACCACTGCCACCATCACTACCACCACCATCGCTACTACCACCACCACCACCAGCGCTACTGCCGCCACCACCACCACCACCAGTACTGCCGCAACTACCATCGTCGCCATCACTACTACCACCACCATCGCCATCACCATCAATACTGCCACCACCACCATCACCACTATCACCACTACTGCCACCATGACTACTGCTGCCACTACTACCACACCACCACCATCACCGCCACCACCACCACCACCATCACTATTGCCGCTGCCACCACTATTGCCACCATCGTCACCACAATTGCCACCGGCATCATTATTAGCATCAGTTGATGACCATCAGTTACACCTTGTTACATCTCAATACTACCATTATCATCATTACCATCACTTGACCACCTCACCACTTCCACTGTCGATGTTGTTACCCAATGCAATGCTGCTGTTACCACCATGTGGTGGCACTATCACACTTAAAACCACTTACCGTAATTTATTTTTCATCGTAAGTCAAGAATATTATTGTCCAAAAATTTATTATCTTTCCATTTCCTTTATTCTCCAAACACAAAATAAGAATTCGGTGATTTGAATTCCCTTTCATTTCAAATAAAAAAAAGTAAATTGAATTCCAAATCCAATTCCAAATCTAAAATTCAAATCCTAAAAGAATTGGTTCTAAACGGACCGTAAGTTGTCATTGTCGATTTCATTCTGCAATGGAGAAGAGGTAAGGAGAAGGGAAGAAACATAAACTGATATGAGAGTAGTTACATGTTGAATAGGGAGTGGAAGACTATGAGGTAACTAAAGGTTTGTGGAGAGTGGGTATTGTTATTTTACACTTTTATCCTGATAATGGACACCTGAATGAATTTCAGTGTAACACCAAAAGGGTATTTCATCAAAAAAGATGTTCTCATTATAAGTAGTACGAGTCATCATGGCACACGCGATGCACATGCAAAAATAAAATTAATAATACAAATTTTGTTAAGAAAATATTAAACATCACGTGTACGTGCTTATCGTTATGGAGTATTTAGTAAAATGAATATTAAATAACAGAAAAATAAATTAGCCATATGTGTCCAAAAAAAAGTTAGTAAAATATTATTATCGTATCAAACTCCCCCCCCCCCAGACGGTTTTCGGTGCTAGTTATCCAGTTGCAGAAGCGACCCCATAGGCTTTCGGTTTCGCGTCTCTCTAAAATTGCAGTCATGATAAAATCTTGGTTTCACGTCTCTCTAAAATTGCAGTCATGATAAAATCTTGGTTTATTTAATCATTCAAGGACTCCTAAGCGCACACATTTTCTATAATATAAATTGAAATAGAAAACGGAAGGCTTGTTAATCAACAGTATAAAAAACCTACACAATCCAAAAAGACAAATAATCCTCAAAAGCCAATCTTTTCATTGTTATCCAGAATTCACACATGGTCTCTAACAACGTCAACAACAATAACCCCACTAAAATTGAGAGTAACTTTATTCATGAGACACAGTTAAAATTATACTCTAATTGTAATATTGTATGCATGAACAGCTTCAAAACATAAAAATTAGCAGTGCTGAAACTTGAAAAGATTTATACCACATGCGTTTAGGCTAGTGGTGGCTAAAAAGATTAACGGAAAATATTGTAAGATACATGAAAATGTGTATTTTCTTAGAGGCTATGTCTCAAAGTTGTACACCCACAAGGTCACTAAAAGAAATCTAACCACGCTAATATCAACTTCAAAGGCTAACTTACATCAACACATTAGAACAAGTTCTTCAAATATGATATTGCTTGGGCAGAAGCCTAGTATTTACCAGTTTTAGATCATCACGTCAAATTTCTATCGAGAGAACAAGTCAAACAACTCAGCTGGCATGTCAACGAGGAGTGGACAACAGGAAGAAGGATATAGGAATAAAGCCACATACCCATGCTACTTCAGCTTAATAAGCGGTTTGTTTCTAACTTTAGAATAGAAGAAGCGAGCCACCGCTTGGAGGCCGTGCCACCCCATCAAGCAAGCCCGGGGAAGAAACAATTATCACTTACCGAGAGCTTAATCCAACAGACTAATTGCAATTTTAACCCTACTTTCCACTTTATCACAATTTAATATTGACAACTCATTTTGGGTACAAAAATCCCATATCTATGACGGTAATCAGAAACGTTGGGTTCCACGTTGAGAAAATATTGGAAAATTAATGCTTTAAATTGCCAAAAAAGGAATCTTCAAGATTCTCAAACTGGAGTTGCTGTATCTATACTAAAGTGCTACCTTTGAAAGATTATGACCAGAATTACGAAAGTTGGAGATGTTAAGGTTTGTGTTGCATTAAAGCTACTCAACATTTAATTACCTCAAAGGCTTATATTTCCAGCAGTGTAAATTTTTTTCACTACATAGCTCGTTCAATTTCAACATATGGAAAACTACCTTAAGACTGCAGGTTTATATCTTGGAGAAATGGAGCCAAGAGAGGTATCATATATACGAATGAGCAACAAAAGTAGGTGAAGGGAATACCAACAATCATGCTGCCACAGTTATCACCAGAATTTTCCTCAGTACAATACTTCTAAGCCTTCACATTGCGTCCTCAAATAATCCCAGAGGAAGATCTTTTCTGGGTAGACATTATTTAGCAGCGTCTCAAGTTCTTCTGGTTGTAGCTTCTTTTGGAACTCAATCCGATGGGATTCAGGCATATGCTATTCTTACAAAAAGGAAACAGAAAGAAGCTTAAAAATGGCAGTCTTGGGTACTAAAACAGTAAAAATTGCCTAGTTCTGGATAACAATGAAAAGATGTGGTGCACGGCTGTACATAGATGTGGTTTCTACCCAAGACTGCCATTTTTACTAAAACAATAAAAAATTTCAATTTATAAAAATAACTTTACCTTTGTCAACCGCAGGATGTACATAGACGAGAACTTTGCATCTATAATCTTAGAGCTCAAAACTGGGAATAGTTGTGCAGTAACGGAGGAGCCATAGTTCATTATCCATAAAGATATCCAGACCATAAATGCTGCTACTTTGGTGATCATCAGAGTAGCAGGATACATCACGATTTGCAAAATGCTCTATCCAACACACAGAGAGGAAGCGACGATAAAGCCAGAAATTTTCATCAGTCCTGAGGTTTTCGGGCAAGGGGACCCCTTGTCCCCATTCGTATTCATTCTAGGATCGGAAGTCTTAACTCGATTGATTCTTTGAGAGGAACAACAAGGCCATGTTCATGGCATTCGAGCTAGTTGTGGAAGCCAACCCATAACCCACCTGCTTTTTGCTGATGATCTTATCTTATTGCAGGGAAAATGAATCTGAAGCAGCTACAATTCTCAGATGCCTCGGTAAATATGAAGCTTTGTCTGGTCAGAAAATTGTTTCAAATTGATGAGAGAGGTTAACAAAGCATTAATCGCTAAGCTTGGATGGACGGTGCTCAATTGTCATGGAAAAATGTGGGTTCGAATGATGGCAGCCAAGTATCTCAAAAATTCTTCCTTCCTGGATCATAAACCACCTAGAGGAGCCTCTTGATTATGGAAAGGAATCATGTCTAGCCAAAAAACCATACAGAAAGGTGCTTGTTTCATTGTGGGAAATGGTGCATCTATTGACATCCGGAAAGACCCATGGATCCTTACTTGGCAAGGATTCAAATCTCCAGCTTCTCCAGCCATTAATCAGAGCAACTCAAGGGTTTCGGACCTTATCGATCAACAAACCGGCACATGGGATAGGCTGAAATTGCACCACCTCTTCCCGGATCCCGTCATCAAGGAAATTCTTAATGTTATAATCTCTTTATCTAACCCCCAGGATTTTTTAGCCTGGATTCCCTCCAAATTTGGGAAGTTCTCTTCTAAAGCAGCTTATCTTTCGGAAAACGAAAACAGGTTCTGGTCTCATCATCCTGAATCCCTGCAATTTTGGAAGTATTTGTGGAAAGCGAAATTACGTGAACGACACAAATTGCTGGTCTGGAAAATTGCTTGGGACATATTACTAGTTCGTCTCAAAATTCAACTCTTCAATCCGGGTATGGACACTTCCTGTCCCTTCTGCAATTAGGAGATATAATCTACTGTCCATCTGTTCATCACATGTCCTTTCTCTCGAGCTATTTGGTTAGTGTCTCATGATACCTTTCGGCCTCCACCTGTAACCTCTCCTTCCTCTGCTCAGGTTATATCTAAGTTTCCCTTTTGGCTGGAATTCATAATCAACCCAGACTTGCCACTTCAGTGATAACTACACCAAGCAACAATATACCCTTTTTGCTTGCACTCTTATTGATCACATTTGGTGGACTCGCAACCACAAGATATCCCTGAACATTGATCCATCTCTGGAACAAGTAATTAAACAAGTGAAAATAGCTTTCAGTAGTAGTCTGCCTGTCCTTATTCCTAGGCAACCATCAACCAACTCATCGCTTCCTAGCCCATTGATTCCAAATAATTGGTTCTAAGTCAGTAACCATGATGGAGTGATTGTAGCTGCCCAAGCTCAAGCGTCCCCACCTATGAATGCGGAAATGGCAGAAGCGGCGGCAGCTCTTCTTGCTATCAAACTGGCTACAAGGATGAAGTGCTTGAATGTGGTTTTTGAAGGGGAAGCTTTGGTGATTATGGAGTGGATAAATAGCATTGATTCAATGCCTAGCTGGTCTAGCTATGCACTGGTGGAAGAATCCAAGGACATGCTCAAACGCTTCAATTGCTGGACATTCTTAAAAGTTAGTAGATTTGCAAATAGGATGGCGCACAATCTAACCAGATGGGTTGCTGTAAACGATTTTTTGGCCTAGTTCCCCCCTTATCCATCCTCCCTTTTTTTAATGGATGATGAAGGGAACTAACTTCTGGTACCTTTTAACGTTCTGTTATAATATGACTTGCTTAGAAAAAGAAAAAAAATATCGAAATGTTGCAGACTTGAAATTATAAAATTTGGCACAAGTCTGAAATCAAAGTCATTTTTTTCTTGCTAGTACCTCATAGCAAAAGAATTATAAGGAAACCATTCTCGATATTTACCCGTGACTCCAAGCACGTTCACTTTTTGGCGCATATGAAAGAACAAGTGCAGATAAAAAGAGTTCATCCTCGAATACAGGAAAGTGTCGTTTCATATGCACAACTAGCTTCCTGCACGATACAAACAACATGACATATTTATTATAATTAAGACGAGTGGCTATGATGAAAAACGTATAACAAAAGTTTGTTGTATGGGTGTAGCAGATAAAATGTGGAGCCAGATTATCCAAGACTCAATACTTCAGACTGGCCCATTTAGCCTCCCTCAAAACATTTTCATCATAGCAAGTGACCAGGCAAATCATTTATTACAAGAATATTCAATTCATGTTATCGGGGGTCTATCAGACACCGTGTAGATGGAGAACTTTATGACATGTATTTTTTTTTATTGTTGGTGCACCATTGCATCAATCAATGACATAAACAAACTGCATTGAGAACTGAACTATCCACAGACATCTACTCAAGAGCTTAATGCTAAGTAGAACCAAGCAAGGTCAAAAAAACTTTAATGATTGGAGAACATGGTCGTATCAGGATCAATCATCTGACCCGTTATAATTTACTCCTCGATAGAGAAATCTAGTAGATAACTTATTTCTTGTTTCCAAAAATTTAGTATCTTGCTAAATACCCACTTCAACTACTTAAGGGGGATAAAAAGGAGAAAAACAAAATAAGGATGAAAATGGCAGTTTAGGGGAGGTGCATTGAATCCCACAGTGATAATTTAGATTTCAACAGATAAGTTCTTCTAAAGAATGAACAAATTACATTCAACTACACTTTATGTTAATTTCATTTCTAGACTCTAGAGAATTGGTTAAAGATCAAAAACTGCAATGTGCAATCCTTATAGATATTAGAGTTGAATGCTAGAAAAAAATTCACGTGTTGAACAGGTGTAAATGAAGTTACATAGAGTACTATACAAACATTTTACAAGAGTTCAAAGTAAACGTTGAATGAATGGTATCAGCAACGTATAAAAAGTACAAGTGAGAAAAAATGGAGGCAATGGCATGAACTAGATATAGAGAATATGAAACCTGGAATTCCATGCAGTGCCAAAATCAGAGCTCAGTAGCAAAAAAGCCCTACTATGCTTCATGACCTCGCTTTCATGGTGTAGGAAAGATAAGAAGCAACTTGACATAATTTCATCACCATATCCATCTTTGCTTGCACTAACGCTGCTTGCTTATCCTTTTATATCCATCAAGTGCAGCCATAAATGCATGTTTAGCGGCAATGTATAAAGCATGGAGAACATCAGAAGAGATGCCCAACTTATGATCTCTACACCAAAAAACCATGTCTGTAGGATGAACCTCTGATGCTTTTGATTCAACAACCCCATCTACTGACTGAGGCAGAGTTTTGAAAGATGGGGAAGGAGTATCAGCCTTTTCAACGAGTGAAATAAACTGAGATGGATGAACAAACCCCACTTCATCACTGGATGCAGGTAAAAAAAATTAAGATAGTAAGGAAATAAAAAAGAATGCCATAAAAGACTTATAGCAAGTTCAGAAGATAAAGTCATATTTCAAGAACAAATCATATCTACTCAACAAAGAACTGGCAAACCAGAATAACAATATGACAAATAGCATCAACATATAATGACTGACATGTGACTCAGATATATTCTGTACACACTACAGCCTTGTCTAAACAATGTGGGGTGATCACTCCTCCTCTCTTAACCCCCCTCAATTGCCTGGTGTAATCGGGAATCTATCACGTCTCTTCGTACGATGCTAAGAAACTTTACTAGCTGACTAGCTAACATCTATCTATGTACACTATTATCCGTAAGGACAACAAATTCAACATTTGGCATTTTGGGATGATGATTAATCAACCAGCAGATTACCAAGTATGACAGAAAGAGGTTGTGCTACCCTTAAAAATAGAAAGAGTGTCGATGCTTTAGAAATCAAAGATGAGATATTTCTACTTCACCCTTAAAATAGTTTTCACATACATGGAAAGAAACACATCAGGAAAATAATAGTTTCTGTTTGACAAATCATACATAGTATTAGGAAGAACATGACGAATAGAGTGCAATAAAGGAAAGCAAAGCAATAACATAAGAAAAAAGGGTAAAACTAAACTGTGAAAACTAGCAAATGAATTTGCCTTGACAAACAAAAATCACAACAGCTACCCAGATAACTAGATAGCTTCAGCACAGCCTACGAAATGTTCGGTGAGGTTTACCTTTTGGCTTAGTAGAATAATATTAGCATGTCACCACTTAATGTTACTGCATTAGATGTCTCCTAGTCTTTTCATGGTGCTTGCTAACTATATTCCAGTTAGTAGCAACTGTAAATCCAGAAAGTGAGAATAAGAAGGCTGGTAGATGACTCGACTAAATGCCCATTTAACCATTTCAACCAATAGATTCAAACTGCAAGTTCAGTTGAGCATCTTAATGAACATGACAGCCATCATGTACCTACATGCATGAATGGGTACTGTTAAGGCTGGACTCTCTCTAACAGAATGTGTGTGTACATATATGTATACATATATATATGCATATACATATTTGTGAGAAGATTACCCTTTATAGGAGAAGACCCTATCAAACGATGGATTTAAACAAAATATATTGCAAATTAGATATTATTAATCTAGATAATATAGTCAAAATAGCGAATATAGAAGCTAGTAGCATAGATGCAGAAGATTTCAAAATGCATATAGAGGAATTGTCTAAATTAGGAGTAATTAGACCTAGTAATAGTCAGCATAGATCAACAGCTTTTAGAGTTGGAAATCATGCAGAAATCATTAGAGGCAAAAGCAGAATAGTCATTGATTACAAAAGACTTAATATATATATATATATATATATATATATATATATATATATATATATATATATATATATTTGTGTATATACATATACATATTCATATATGGATATATATATATATATATATATATATATATATATATAGATACACACACACAAATGTATATGTATGCACACACACACACACACACACACACACATATATATATATATATATATATATATATATTCACTTATTTTTTTGTTGGATGTCTTTATATTTTTGAAAATATCTATATTATATTTTTGTTTTAGGTATTTAGTGCATGCCTCTTTATAACATAAATTACATTTGCATCTAACTTTAATTGTCGGATACCATGTGCATATATAACACGTGATTGTGTCTAATCCCTTTTCTAGTTCCCAGTTATGGTTGCAATCTTCTTCTAGGGTTAATTGATGTTCTAATGGTTTAAACATAAAGTTGTATATATTAGAATTTTTTTAAAGAGTTTATAAAAGTATCTAATTGGTCTGTTGTTTCTACTGGAAGTTTTCTTCTTCTTCATCACTACTTATAGAAAGGATTTCTTCTGTATATTCTTCTATTGATTTAATACTATAGATGCTTTCTGTATCACTTAAAGTTTCATCTACTTCTAATAAATCTTCATTTGTATTATTAACTATCATAGCCTTAAAATTATTATTGTTTTGTCTCATAGGGGACAACTACAGCTTAAATGGTCTGGTTCTCCACTTGAATAGCATGTGATTTTGTTTTTATAAATTCTTCTGTTATCATATTTTCTAACATGTCTAGGATTTAAGAAATGTTTTCTAGCTCTACTTTTTCTAAAAAAATAAGATTTTCTAAGTTGTTTCTGTCTTCTTAAGGGTTTCTAGTATATTTGGGTCGTGATTCTTCTTGGCCATTATGTTGAGGTGTATATATTTCTTTACAGAAACTTATTTTATTTTTTAATTGTCTAGCTATTTGTATATTAGTACATTTAGAAACTAGAATCTCTATAACTTATTAAAAAATACTTCCTAATGAAGGTTTCCACCTAAGGTCTTCATATGTTTTTATAATTTTTATAATAGTTTCATATATTTCTCTTCCTAAAGCTCCAAGTAGTTTGTTTAAAAATTTATCTATTACTGTCTTATTCCATATATTTCCACTTCGAGATGCATAATAATAATATTTTTGCATAAAGGGTGTGTGTGTGTGTGTATGTGTAGGAGCTGATCCGTTGAGAGCGCTAGCAAAATAGGAGATTTTGCTAGTGAGAACTGGCCGTCCATCCCGAAGGGATGGACAGCCCATATCTTTTTTTTTCGGAAGCTGTCAGTCATTCGCTACATAGTGTAGCGGACGGATCTTTTTCCATATTGCCCCTCATCCCTCTTCTGCTACACTGTATGGCGGACAACTTTTTTGGCCTGACATTGACAGTAAAAAAGTCATCCACTACATTGTGTAGCGGATAACTTTTTGACTGATTGGTCAAGTCATCCACATCCCCCTGACAGTTGTCACACCAATCCTGGGGTGACAAGACTGTTGCTTTGTCCTTATCCCACCGTCCGCGATACTGTGTAGCGGACAACTGATGACGTTTTTTGTTGTCTGCTATACTATGTAGCGGACTTGACCCGTATACAACCCTATTCCGAAACTCTTATTCATTCTTTTTTGAAACTCATTCATTCTTTCTTCTCACAAATTTTTTAGCGGCGTTGGCAAGTAGATCTGCCCAATTTCTTCTAAAGAAATCTTTTAATAGTCTCATCAATCACGTAAGTTCACAAATAAATCCTTTATTCCTTCATAATCTTGAGAGTTGTTATGAGTATTGTGGCTTATGCATGGTTTTGAATATGTATACACTGGATTGTGCTAGCGTTTGTCAATATATGTGTATTGCTTATTATTTGTTCATGTGATTTCACTTGCAAAATTCGATTCCGTGTTTGTTTGTATGTATGTATGTACATACATATATACGGCATGTCAACTTATGTGAGCACATGCTAGCATTGTATGTTTGAGAATGTTTACGCTTCCAACCTTGCCATTTTCCATAATTTCAGTTGCAAAAATAGATTTTAACCCTGGACCAGAAGATCCCTCCGTATTATACGACCAAGCAAACCATGTCAGTACGCTCTTATGGGATGGTGGGATAAGATACTTATTTTATCAACTTTCTTATTCTTACAAACATTGTATACCGTTTGTTTTAGTTAAATTGTATTTATTAATTCGTAGGAAATAACACTTCTCAACATAGTAGAAGTATCCAATAATTTTAAAGCCTGGAAATTGAACAAATACCAGAAAATGTTACTGCA
>JAVXUP010005047.1:0-23010 GCA_033070095.1 Escallonia herrerae | reverse complement strand
CATAAAGGCACATATAAAATCTTGAGTATGACATCAAACACATAATCATTCTCTACTTTAAGCATACATCAAACCCAATAAGAACTCCCAAACTCTGAAACATTATTATTATTTTTTTTAACAAGCAGTCATGATAGTACCTTTGTACAGTCAGCAACAGCCTTCTTATACTCTCCAACTTCTTTGTAACATGAAGCCCTGGATGACAAGACCTCCATGGTGCCAGCATTATCACCACCCTTTTGGAGAAGAATTACAGCCCAAGACAACCATTTTATGGCATCCGGATACTGTCCCTGTTTGTAATTATCCATTCCCTTGTTCTTCGCTGACAATGGTGTAACACCACTAGGTGGAGGGGGAAGCCCTTCAAGCTCAGTCGTTCCAGCGGTATCATCTGCACCCCCAAACTCAGAACCGACACCCCAATCATCAGCTCCCCCAGAAAATTGCTGGCTGCCAATGTCTTCAGATCCCATTGCAGCACCACCAGTTGGAGCAGAAGACGTTGAGAATAATACATCATAAGCATCATCTCCAGTGGACTGAACAGATGGCTGCTTCTGAGCACTGGGAATCCCAAAATCGTCCATTTTTGAGTAAGAACCCGTGCTTGAACCCATCGTATTACTACTACCACCCGCGAAAACACTCGATGAGAATGCGGGTGTACTTGATTTCGAAGCATTCTGAAAATCCCCAAATGGGTCATTCCCTACACCGGCCTTATTATCACTTTTAGTCCCTGTAATCATACCACCAGCCGGCTTCGTTCCGAAATCAACGAGGGAACCAAACGGGTCCTTTTTCGAATTCATCCCACCTCCCATTCCACTGCCACCCGCACTTTTCATGGATGGACCCCCAAGATTAGCGCCCTTATTAACACCCGCATTGGCATTACTACCGTTATTGTATCCACTCGCATACCCTCCATAACTATTTGCAGAATTACTCGTTTTTGGTAGCGAACTCGCCATACCCCCCATCGAATACGCGCTCTTATTCGATGCCGGAGCCGAATTCTTCAACGGGACATTGGAACTTCCCTTGTTCTGCCCCAACCCCACGAGATCGCTGAACAGATTAGGGTTCTTGTTCACGATCCCGATATTCCCTGAGGCCGCATTGGAAGGGGGTGCAGAGGACCAGCTCTTGCCGGATATATCACCGACCATGGAGGATGGGCCGGATAATGATCCTGCCCGAGTCGACTGAATCGGAGCGGGCTGGTGGGTCCACGAGGGCTTGTTAGGTTGCATTGACGGAGTCGTATTGGAATAAGAATACGACGGGGCTTTGTTCTTTTGGTCGTTGAGGGATGATTTGGAGCGGTTTGAGTTGAGACCCAGATCGAAATCGAAGGTGTTGGCTGACTTGGAGTTATTGGATCTTCCATAATTTGAGTTCATGGTGGTGGTTGTTATTTGTGGGTCTTTGCTACCCAAGGGTGATGGAGCAATTGAAATGGAGGATTGGAGAAACCTAAATATGGCCTTGTTTAATAGAGCGTACCTGGTGAGGTGGAGTGGCAATTTCGTGATGGGAAGATCCAAAGAACGTCGATGAGACAGAGAGAGAGAAGATGCGCTATTTTTAGCTTTCTATTTCGTCAATTTTAATTTACTAAATTTTCATGGATGAACATAAGTGGAAATATATAGAACATTAGGCCGAGTTTTCAATGACTATTCCAACCTACTTTTCCTTGCGATTAAAATCCAAGCAAACTTATTTTTCACTTTCTATTTCGTTAATTTTAATGTACTATTTTTTCTTGGATGAACATGCGTCAACCCAAAGTGATTTTTTGATTGGATGACGGCTTTTCAATAAATATTCAGTTTGAATCGGTTTGAGTCGATTTGTCCATTTAAAAGAATTATTCTTTTGCTCACCTGTTAATTTCGATTGAAATTTCAGGTTGAAATTAAAATTGTATTTTATTTAATTACACGTAATCTTATTACATTCAATATATAAGTGCTCGTGTTAATATAAGACGTGACTATTGCTTCAATATTATATTGAAAACTTAAGTGTACCATTATCATTGTTGTGCGAAAAAGAATTAGAGAGTATACAAGAGATATCGATCACTAGACTCTCAAATTTTTTTTTGAAGTTTCTTTTCTTCTAACTTTTAAGATCTGTTAATTTTATTTATTATTATGTATTTGAAAATACTTAATGTATGTCACTTATAATATATAAACATATCACATGTCGGTTCAGTTTGATTAATGATATGTTCTAAAAATAGATCATAAGCCGAATTGTACTAAAGTCGGTTTAAAAAACACGGAATCATACCATCAAAATTTTCAAATGGTTCAAATTGAATCAATTTCAATTTTATCGGTTTAAACAATTGAGAGATCGTTTCGAATGGTTAAGTATTCACCTCTACATCTTGTTATAGGAAGAACAAGGGTTCGAAGGAGAGACGGGGTCGTGGTGGACAACCTTACAGATCTTAATTTGTATTTCTTGTACAACTTGCACGAATTATACTAAATCGACCCTTGGGTTGGGCAGAGACATGCTATCAACGCACGGCCAAAGAGTTTGCAATCAAATTTCCTACAGGACATTTTCACTATTGAGCTATGCTTCTCTTTAACCACATTTTTTTTTCCTTTTCCTTCCTCGTAAACCAGAGATGCTAACTGCAACTTCACAGGCAATACACTTTCTTGTCATTGCAGCCACTCTCTCACTTAGGGCTATTAAGCAAGATCACCACCACACCCACCAACAAAAACTGAACCCAGAGGACGGTGTAGCAAAGAACAGAAAACCCGTCAACCAACAATTTGTGGCACCCCAACCATCAGAACCCAAGCACAACCCCTGGAGATCGGGCATATAACAGGAACCAAGTATTAAAGAAAACGAGAATGGGCCAAACGCAGGGAACAAGCACCCACCGCGAGATCATGCCATCAGCAGATCTGAAGCCCTGAGGAATCCCACCAGAGGGAACGTAAGAGATGAGGAATCTTAAGAAGCCTTTCTCCTATCAAAAAGTAGGGAAGCCGACAAGAAGTCTTCAGCCGATATGGCGTGATTTTTGGTGAGGGAATAAGGCAGAAGAAAGGGACGACAATCCGGCCACATTTTGATCTGGTGTATACAAGGGGAAGAAACTGCTTTCTGACTCAGCATCAACTACACAAGCACCAAACCACAACTTGGTACGAAGTGCACTTTGAGATGAAGCAACTGGCATTCTCAGTGCACTTCGACGCAGCATCGTTTAAAGACTCCAAAATGGACTGATCTTACATCCAGTCAATAGAAAGTTCCCCAAGACCTAAGAATATTCACATCGTTATAATGATGAAGTCCATACATCCTAAGAAACACAGCAATGCTAACGTAAGAAAACCCGATAGCAAGCATTAGCTCAATACAAGTTTCAACTTGTGGTAATCTAATAGATACTCAGGCATTGTTTCCCTGAAATCCTCCTTGATTTGGAGGGGAACCACCGCCACTGCTTTGAGACACATTCTGGCCGTTCATTGCAGATGGTTGCTGCATTGCAGGCTCTTTATGGTCCAGAGCCCACGCCTCTCTCCGAAACGGCTCTCTCCTTTCAGCCTGCATCGTCTCCCGCCGCCTATCATATCGAGGCCTTGGCCTTGGCCTACTATTTTGCTGCCTTTGGTCATGCCTATATTGTGGCCTATGGATGACTTTTCCATCTACAAACAAATCTCCTGTAAAACATATGACAAAACGCAACAGAGGAGGAAGGAAAAAAAAAACAAGTGAGAACATAAGCTAGTGACTATAGGAAGCAAAAGAGACAACTAATCTCTACAGGTCAATCCTGATAATAAGTAAAACCAACCTCCATAATCTTTGTTGGGGACGTCAAGATATGAATCGGGTAAAACCCACAGAACACCAGGAAGGCCTAATCAAACCAAAAAATTAGGCAAGGTCAAGTTTGATCAAATTGTTATACTCCGAAACATCTAACTATGTGCATTTATAACTTCTCACTACAGTCTCATTTTGGATGCCTCAAAATTGGATGGGGTAGACAACTTTTACTAGATGGCTTTAACGCAAAATCCACCTTATTGATAAGGCATTTGAGGGGTAAGAAATGGACCCACTGAAAGTTTAAGAACAGAATAATATTCAGCCTCTTTCTATAAAAACAGAAAACGAAGTTTAAGAACTTGAATCCTATTCCTGAAACGAATTCCATTTTCCAAATGGCTCCGTATAAATTGATTCAGCCTAATAAGGTTTGAGGGGGCAACAGAAACTCCGCCTTGTTAACACATCAACAAAGCGAAGCTGCAATGTTAGACCACCAAAACTACAATTATATATAAGAATAAACTTACACCAGCACAAGTGGGTGATATTTGACTCTTAACAATGTAATAACCATATGCTCAAACCCTTTAGAAAATAAAATTGGTCATACCTAATACTCGCAAGAGCAATTACAAACTTGTTTCTTGAAAGTTCAGTTTATACTCGCAGTAAATTCTATCAAGTATCAGAATCAAACAAGAAAGGAAAGTACCAATAACCACCCTAAAACCCTTAAAATTTCAATTAATAAGAAGTGAAGCCTCATAAAACCTTTGACTTTGTAAGACAGCTCTTCAGAGATCAGACAACCAAACCCAGTATACGTTGTCGTACAAACGGAATAAATCTTCTTCTTCGCTTCTTCTTCACTGAAAAATAAAACAAACAACAAAAGTTCACAAAAACCCTGAATTTCCAAACAATTACTCCCTCCATTTCAGAATCGTTGTCCCTCTGAAATTCGACAAATTCCTAGAATAGAATTCGAACGCGTACGTGAAACCACTTTACTTTTTTTTTTGTTTGCCCAATACACAGTTGATAGGTAATTAGAATTTGAGTTCAATACAACGTCTACACATGCAATTTATGTTCTAAAAATTCGTAAAAAGTCAAAGGGGACAAACGATAAAAGGAGGGAGTATACCCAAGGCAAAAACCAGCTTATCACTAAAAGCAATAGTTCAGTCTCTAATGCACCTTCAGAAACACAAGGATGTGAAAACAGCCAAAAGGGCTCCACCAGCATAAGTGATGGAGTGTTACCAACGTTCCACAAACGGAGGCTGGTTGATGGAGGGTTTTAACATAAGCCACAACCATTTTGTTGATATAATGATACAAAGCCACCACCAAATTGATCAAAATGTACGCTATTCGCACTCCTAAATTGCTGAGGAGACACTATATCAACGTGATTTGTACAACGCAACAAAGTCATTGAGGAAGTGTCAGCAGGGCTATCCGGTGAGGCCCATTTGGTCACTAAAAGCCAAATTGCGTCGCGAATGCACCCTAACACATATGTATGCTAAATAACCATAATTGTGTCGCATATGCACCTTCAGCAACAATTATATGCTAAATAGCCAAAACAATGGCCCCACTAAAAAGTGATTCAAGCGCCACTAAAAAAATATTCCAACAACGGAGTCTAGGGTTTTGCGTAAGACGCATCACTTTGGTGGTGTAGTTGCATATAATAAGCACAAAATCGTCAGTTTGTACAAGCTCAATTTTTTCGGAACTAAACAGATGTATTTGCCTCCAATGCACCTTTAGCGTCAACGATAGCCAAGTAGCCAGAAAGGGCCTTCCAACAACGGAGGCTAGGGTGTTAACATGAGACTCACAAGAACACCACTTTTCCAAACCACATTTTGTCACTGAAAGCCACATTACTGCGTCTAAACTCTAAGGCACCTTGAGCGACACAAAAGATGCAGAAGTTGCCCAAATACGTGCGTTACTAACCTTCCAACGATGGAGGCTAGGGTTTTGACATAAGAGGCGACCATTTCATCGTCTCACAAAAATATCAATTTCCAAGCACTAACATAGGCCTATTCTGTCACGACAGCCATTTTTTTTTTCTCGCCAATTCCCCTTTGCAGCACAAGATATCAAAATTGCCCAAATCCGAGTGTCACTAACCTACTAAGTACGGAGGATAGGGTTTAACGTAAGAGCGACCATTTCATCATTGACAAAAACCTCAATCTCCAAATAATAATGTAGGCCCACTTTGTCACCAAAAAGTCGTATGTTTTGCTGCCAATGCACCTTTAGCGACACAAAGATGAAGATTTTGGGTAAAACTAACCTCCCGACGTTGGAAGCTACATGCTTAACAAAAGAGACGACCATTTATCTATTTGTCACTAACGTACGCATATTCAACGACACCCAGATGCAAGTGCTAAAAGTTTTAATATAAGAGATTAAGAGGAGACAATTTCGTCATTAGAAATGCTATTTCCACCCCCCTTTTTGCTAAAAATGTATTTTAGTGATAAGTTTGGATCTTTTAGGGAGGCTAGATTAACGGGGTGGATATAGCCTGTCCTTTCGTCATGCACAGAACACAAAAGCCGTAATTTTTAGTCGCTGGTGCACCTTTAGCGACACTAAGATACAAAAAATGCTGGTGTTACTGACCTTCCAAGTACGGAGGCTAGGGTTTTGACGTAAGAGTTGACCATCTCCTCCTCGGATGGCTTCGGATCGGTGGGAAACTCCATAACAATAAGCCAGTGCTCGTAATCGCAGCCGTCGAGCAGTATCGTCTCCTTGGGCGGGCGGTTGCTCCAGTTGGGCGACGGGTCGTTGAGGGGCGAGTAGCCCGACCCGGACGACTTGGGCCGGGCAGGTACCCGGAGCGGGCCCGGGGTGAGTTGGGGCTGGTGGGTCAGGAGCGCAAGGGCGAGTCGAGAGCGAGGCGAGACCGCTGAGGCGGCAGCGGAGGGAGGTGAAGAGAGGGTGCGGGAGAGGAGGGTGGTTAGGCTGCGGCGAGCGGTGTAAATCGCCATTTCTGTGCAGTGATTTGGTGTATTTTGGTCGTTCTGAAATGTTAGTCCACTTTCACTTCGTAATAAGCTTGTGCTGAGTGTAAGTCGTCTTTACGACGACGTTTCTAAACCCTCAAACCTTTATTATTTATATATATTTCTTTTTGGCTTTTGGTTCCTTTCTAAATATTTCGTAAAAAAAAATATATCATTAGCACGTTTAAGGATGAGCAAATAATAATAAAATTAAATGTCCTTAGCACCATGTAAGGGCTAGCCATATGTGCAAAGGGGCAAGGGCCAATCAATTGAGATGTATCCATCACTCTCCACCCAAATCCCTATTATTAAGTGTCGAGCTAGTCCTAAATCACAACGGAACCTCGAGAATCGTGCACGATTACAAAGATTTTATTCTACAACGAGCTAGCAAGAAGCTCGTTCTTGGCCTCGTAAACTATAACCTCCCTTATGATCCTAAATATGTAAAACGACCGGTAATATAGATAAGACGTCTCTCCATATGCTATTATCGCCTTTTGATGCTTTTACATCAATTCAATGTACTTGTTTGAATTGGCAGCACAAGACCCGAACCATTAGTTCCCTCGGTACCCTATATTAAGACGTGATTTACTTGACCGCAAGGTCTTGAATTAACATGATGTACATTAAAAAAAACCTTCACTTTATTTATCTCCATATGGCACATTACATAAGGTTGGCTTCTTCCAGAGATTGATATACAGAGACAAATCACATTTAAGGATTTCCAACAAGCTTTCCTCTGCTCAGGAACACATTTAGCAGGTGGCGAGTACACTCAGTTTATCTGCAAGGTGGGGGAAATTGAATGCCGGACGAGATTACTTGCGCGTTAGCACATGTGGCAGAAACCTTCACATTGTTGAGCCTATGCTTCAAGTTGATATTGCTCAGTCGAACATTTTGACATGGAGCCTGTCTGCTGCACATCAGATTGACTGCGATCGGAGATGTTGTAGTTCCCCTTATGTTTTGGTAAGTTACATCACTGATCTTCACGAGCGAGGGCTGCAGGAAAAGAAAAAGCAAACATTCTTGTTGATTTCCCAATATCATATTTACTTGGGAGTTTGCAGAAAATTTGATGTTGGCGCATTGAAGAATACAAACCTTGCTGGATTTGGAGCCATAACCTTGATCGATGATGATAGGGTTCTGGACATTGTCCACGACAATATTTTCGAAAAGGAGTCGCGAAGCTCTACTTGGATCAGATCCAGCCCATGTTTTGATTCGAACACCATTTGTCGTGCCAAGCATGGTGCAGTTCTTCACGGAGACCCCTGCCACGTCCAGCTCTTTGGGCAGCTTTCCGAGGCTACCAACACTTTCATAAACATAATAGAAACCCAAAAAGTTAGCAGCGAATCCAGATTTTTTTCATCCATGTAAATAGATAAAGCATTGATCAAATTCACATTATAGACGAATTGGGCTTTAAATCTTTTTGCCTCAAATAGGAGCAAATTTAAACCGAAATCTCTACTAGATGGTGTTTAGATTGCAAATGAGCGTCCACAATACCCTCGAAAGAACTTATCTACGGGAGCTAGAACCACCAAGCTCGAGCTAAGGTCTTAATTTGCTCTTACAAGGTCACAGTTCATAATGGCAAAATTTGGCCTTTTGACATATTTACAGCACAAAGATCGAATAGCTGCAGTGAAATAGTACCTAATGCCATGTCCCGGGCCGCATGTGATTTTGCTGATGTTCACGTTGGTTGATCCTTGCCCCACGGAGATGCAATCATCACCGGTCCCAATGACACTTCGCACTATTGACACACCTTGTGATTTGCTTATATGAATGCCATCGGTGTTTGGGCTATCTCGAGGTGCAGTGATATGAAGGCCTTGTGCCCTAAAGAAATTGCAATTCGTAACATGCATATGGAATCCCATGCTGTTCAATAATTTGATCCCCTTGAGCTTTCCATTCTGCACATCGTTGATATACAAAGTCTGCCCAAGGCAAACATGGAAGAGTTAGTTTCACCCCCGCGTTCGACTAATCATATGAAATTTGCACTATCTCCGTCAAAAATGTTAATCCGTTCAAACTACTCTCTAGAAAATGGTCGAAAATTCAATCATTACGTATGTACTAAAGTTTTAGGACGGAGTAATATTCCGCATTATTTGGTTTAGAAGCTTACCGCGGGGAGGCGCACACAATTGGAGTTGCCCTTGCAGTCGTTGTATTTCCATACACTCGGGCCTTGCGCATCAAAAGTGCCTCCTCCGGTGAGTAGCAAGCCGTTGATCGAATCAAATGATATCCAACCCTTGCCAGTGTATTCTGATACATCTGCCACTGCCTTTAGGGTTCCCGTAACCTGAACTGTTATGGGACCTTTGCATGGCCCTTGAAACACAGTCTCCGCGAGCGTGAAAACCCCCGGGGGGACGAGAAGCCTTGCTCTCCCATTAAAACTGCATGCAGCATTCCATGCCCGAATGAAAGCCTGCATTGACATAAGGGTATCATCCAACGGCTTTTTAGCGCAGGGCAAAGATAATCTTTGCATGGATTCATTTTTCTTTGAATCCGTACAAGTAGTTTGGGACATTTCATGTTCTATCTTCATTGTTGTTCATAAATTAACAAATGCAGCCCCCTTTGTTGCATGCATAGTCACATTCTTCATTACGAGGGATTGAATTGTATTAATGAATCTGAATTGTTTTCAACACCAGAACAACAATATATGAAACATTTGCCAACATGGAAATGCTCATTTCATCTAAAGTATTGGCAAAAAGTACGTGAGGAATGCATTGCATCTGATAGGCATTTATGGACCGAAAAAAGATCAAACTTGACCTGAAACCTACCTGGGTGCTTTGTCCATTGCCAGGTTTGGCACCAAACTGCAACACATTGAAGATCGTTTCAGCGGCAACGCCTGCAGCGCCACGAGGAAGTGGACGAGCAATTATCACGCCACCATTGGCCTCGCAAGACACCAGAGCCAAACAGAAGACCGCAAGAATGATGTCAACCGAGGGAGCTTTCCTGGCCATTGCTCGCAACCAGAGAACGTTTCCTCTTGCTATAAGATTGTAGACTTGCTCCTACCCCAAACCTTTGTTTTCCCAATTGAGGTAAGAGCTCTCTTTTATGCACTACCTTTGTTTATGCCTTGAAACCAATCGTATATTGCAATCCTCGACGATTTATAGGGGGTTAATGTTGGTTGATAGCTTGTAAAATGGCCTTTAATTTTGGCAAACATGCTTTTTGTCTTCCTATAGTTTTGGGGGGTGGATCTTTTTTTCTTTTCCGTCAAAGTCATGGCGGTTCATCTTCCTATAACTTCTCCTGTAGCCATCAGATTCACTACCGTTGTCACACCCACCAATGGCAAAGACAAGTTGTATTGTTTTTGCTGCTTTAAGGATATTTTGGTCTTAGGATTAGGCTGTTTTGCAGGAGGATATTTTGCTTCACCTCCAATTAACTAGGGAAATATCAAGAGTGTTTTCCTAGTTTTTCTCTTCATTTTCATGTGCTTTTGGTGAACCATATTATTAAGTCAGGTTTCTAACCATATTTTCTGTTGGCGGTGAGCACAATTTGGTTGGTTCAGTTTGAAATGTTAATGCCAAATTTAACCAAACCACCATCGTTTTGTGTGTGTGTGGGGGGGGGGGGGGGGGGGGGGGGGGGTCCAAACCGTGGTTGAACGGTTCGGTTTCAACGGTATGGAAGGATCAAACGGATTGGTTTGGACAAATTGATCGGCTTGGGCTTGTAGTAATTTTTGGACGTGTTTCAGTCTATCTATCGACAATTTGTAGGTTATAATCTATTCCTTCAGTCCCAACTTAATAGATTATGTTTGACTTGCACTCTTATTTAGGATATGAGTCATACTATGAGGTTCCATTCTACCTCAAGAAAAAGAAAGGGAGGAAGAAAGTGGGACATGAAAGAGAAAATCAATTTGTGAATGATGAAATATATAGATAGGAATAAAATTAAAAAAAAGTGTAAACATGGAAAAACATCTACAGTATCTTTTATAATTTGAAAAATGATCAATTTTTTTGGACACCTCAAAAAGGAAATGTAATTAACTTTTTGGAACGAAGATAGTACATAATAACAAGTTTTTTAGAGCCTACCTATTGTAGAGCTTATGTTGTGGTTAAATCATATATATGGTAAATCTAAATAATTACTTAGATTAGGTTAAAATTTCTATACTTTTAATTGGATATATAAGTACGGTTTTGAATGGTTTCAGAAAAATCGAATTGAAAATCAGAGAATTCGGTTTAAACGATTTAAATGCTCACGCATACTTTTTGGTGTACAAGTGTGTCTGGGGTTGTGTGCGCGTGTGCGTGTGAGAGGTGGGGAAGTTGTCTTTTGGGCTTTTTTCCTTCTTTGACTTCTCCTGGTGCTGAGTTTCTAAATTGGCCAGAATAGTTGGTCCAAACAAGTTCCATAGCGAAAGACGAATAGAATTATTTGGCACTTGAAACATTAATCAATAGTTGGACTACATACGTGCTGAGATATTGAGAAATTCTCTGATCACTTCGACACCAAAGGTGGTAATGTTGATTATAATTCAACTCAAACTAAGGCAATTGAAATGCCTCCTTATTCATTTTTTACCCCTTTGTTGGTTTTTGTTTTGAAAAGCCAGGGTTTGCTCATTCATGGTCCAAATGTTTTGAAGTGCACATTTGCGCATCTGAAAATGATAAACTTTTGTTGTTACCCTAACCGTAAGAAGCTAGCTGAAATCCCATAGTGACAATTTTGATCATTAAATATAGTTAGGCATTTATGCTAACACTGTCATCGACATTTTATAACAACACTTTGAGTATCAGTAAATAGAACCTATTGAAAACACAACGTCCATTGAATTTCACTTTACGAGGGGTTGCATATCCATGTGAAGATATCTTAATGCTTCCATTTTAGCATGGTCCGAGAGTCCCCAACTTTTTGTGATTAATTTGAGAGGACTAGTTTACTGTTCAAGAATAGACCAGCATACACACGCGCATCCAGAAAGGCGAATTCATAGCAGTGACATGTAGTATTTCCATAACACAAGCTTAGAATTTTAGACTACAAGCTTGGTATCAGCAGAAGACTATGAGATACTTTGATCAGAACTAAACTACTATAACATACTAATAGGGTCATTTTACTACGTATTTAAAAGATGAGAGCCTACTAAGCCATGCGTCTCGAGTTTGTTTCCATGACCAGAATGCCACCATAATAATGGGCTGCCTCATAGCAATCCATAACCACCTCTTTGGCCGGAGAACTTGGGGCAACCGCCTGATAGCTAACGGCACGGGGCTGCTGCGGCTGATACTGATACTTGCACAGCTGTTGTTGAGGCTCAAGCGAAGCAGGGTGATTTCCCTTCCGTCCGAAGAATTTGTCCACCATAGCGAAGCCTTCTGAACCAATCTTGGTAAGGTCCGTTTGTGGCGCCATGTGAAGATCCTCCGTAGTCAAATTCTGAACTTTACAAACCAAAGTTCTAGTATCTGTCTTGATTTTCGTTGCACAAGTTTGCATGAAAGAATTCGGGTTATATAGGAATGACAGAGAGAATCTTAACTTTCCAACTTGTGGTGATTCCTTTCCGGCCAACACCTGTCGACTCTTAGCTCAAAGGATGTACAGTAATATTCTTATAGAAGGCCGGTGTTGGAATTATAAATGAAGTATATTTGTGTGAGTGTGACCCAAAACTTATCTTTGCTGAAAGAAAATTGGAGAATATATATATATATATATATATATATATATATATATATATATATATATATATATATATATATATATATATATATATATAGGGAGCTGATCCATTGCTCGCGCTAGCAAATGGAGTTAAGTTGCAAGCGCGATCTGACCGTCCATCCTGAAAGATGGACGGTCCAGATCGCGCCTTTTTCCAAAACTGAACCCCGTCCGCCATACTGTCTCGCGGACGGGAGTTTTACCTTTTTGCCCTCCTCCCATGTCCGCGAGACTGTCTCGCGGACGCCTTTCTGTTCCTGACATGTGTCAGGAAAAAGGCGTCCGCCATACTGTATGGCGGACGATCTCTAGGCTGACACATGTCAGGGCCTGTCCCCTCGGTCGCCTATAAAGTCTCGGGCGTGAGCCCCGAGAACTGTCCCCTTGGTATCCTAGAATCTATCCCTACTCGGCTCTTTCAGCAAAATTTTTGCGGGGCTTTCAGATTCACTTGCTTCCATTTTCAGCACCCTTCAAGCTTTTCTTGGAGTAACACACTTGGTTCAAGCATCACTCAAGCAAGGTAAAGTTTGTGATCTTGCTACCGTTTATCTTAGTAATTTTAATTTGTTATGTTCAGTAAATATATAATTAGCAAAATAGGAGACACTTTTGAGATTATGTATATGGTATCCTAAATCGGTCTAATCGTCAAGATAATTTTGAGATAATAAGCGTATTCTATTTCTACATAGGTCTTTTTCACAATGTCTGATTTCGTGTCGAGCTCCAGCACCCCCGTAGATGCTAGTGATCCGTATCTAGGACGAACCTTTCAAACGTTGGAAGAAGCTGGAGAATGTTTTCGAGCTTATTCATTGAGGGTTGGTTTTGGCATTAGAATAAAAACTACAAGAACAAGCAGCGTATCGAAAAGGATATGCTCTCGCTTATACGAGTGTCATAGGGGCAGAAACCCAGTGCAAAATGAGACACGCGTAGGCAACGATGACAGTGATGATGACGAAATAGGGTATGCGCGGAGAAGACGGGATTGCTTTGCGCGCACGAATTGCCAGGTCAAGATGTTCGTAAGCTATAAAGCCAAACAAGATCATTGGCTTATTACCAGCCTGGAACTGGCACACAATCACCCGTTAGTAACCCCTTCTAAGGTGAGTCAGATGCATCAACACAAGAAGATGGGTAAGGTCGCGAGGAGCCTAATTCACACAATGAGCGATGCGCGGCTAGGACCTACCGACATGATTAATGTTCTTGCTGAACAGGCTGGGGGAATTCAAAATTTAAACTTTAACACGACAGACGTTCGTAACGCGGTCCGAACCCATAGACGAGCCGCGTATGACCTCAATGATGCGCAAGCGACAATGAGCCTATTGAAACGGATGCAGATGGAGGACCCGCAGTTTACCTTCGACTATAAACTTGACGACGAGCATCGAGTTAGCACAATTTTTTGGGTCGACGGTCGTTCGAGGCTAGCTTATAAGCATTTTGGGGATGTCGTGACTTTCGACACCACATACCGTACCAACAAGTACTCGATGCCGTTCGCTCCTTTCACGGGCGTCAATCATCATTATCACTCCATCCTGTTCGGGTTCGCCTTGTTAAGGGACGAGAGCGAGAGTTCTTTTGAATGGTTGTTTAGGGTGTGGCTGGAAGCAATGAACTTCAAAGCACCGACTGTTATCATCACCGATCAAGATTTGGCAATGAAGAAGGCTATTGCTACCGTCTTCCCAGATACTCGACACAACTTGTGCACTTGGCACATAAGCAACAAATACCCGGAACGTCTGCATCACATGTACGCAAAGTATCCAGACTTTAAACAGGATTTTGACAAATGCGTCCTCAAGTCATTAACGATTGAGGAATTCGAGGAGAGGTGGGAAAAGCTTGTTCGGGATTACTCATTGCAAGACAACGAGTGGCTCCAGCACTTGTACGGGCTCAAAGAGCAATGGATTGGTGTTTACACGAGAAGTCATTTTTCTGCGGGCATGAAAACGACGGGCAGGAGTGAATCTATGAATGCCACGTTCGATATTATGTGGGTACAGCTACCAATTTGAAGAGTTTCGTCACATCAGCACAAAAAGCGGTTGCGTCGTTGTTCGTGAAAGAAAGGGCTGCAGACTTTGCAACCACGTACAAGCAAAGGAGAAGGTTGCTTGAGACCCCGCTGGAGCTGAACGGTGCCAAAGTCTATACGAAGGAGATCTTCCTGCTATACCAAGTAGAGCTGCAAAAATCGGGCCGATACAGTATATATAAGGTGGCAGAAAAGTCGTCGCGTGAGTACAAGGTTTATTCGCTCGTGAATGACCTCGTCCCTGAGAAGCTGCGCAGAATTTATACGGTGACCCACGACACATTGACGGACTCGGTGACATGTGTTTGTAAGAAGTTTGAGTTCCATGGCATCCTGTGTAGACACATTCTGCGGTTTTTCACACAGAAGAATATCAGGACAATCCCCGATAAATACGTCCTGCCACGTTGGACGAAAGGTGCAAACAGGTTGCACGGTACCATTTCCTTTCCGGAGCACCCGTATACTGACTTTGAAGAATCAGAGACGTTGCGGTATAATCATCTGGTGACGATGTTCACCCGTTTGTCCGTAAAGGGTGCTGCTACAATGGTCGGATATAAACATCTCCTCGAGGTAGCTCAGCAGCAAGAGCCCATCGTCGACCAATTGGAAGCAGCTTCAGTCAGCAATGCGGTTGACACCGAGCCTACGACGGGATCAGAAGATGACGAGCCGGGGGAGGGAGCCGACAATGATATCCGGCCTTCGGATCCAATTATATCGCAAACGAAAGGCCGCAAGAGATCTACGCGGATGAAAAGCTCTATTGAGACGGCAACTCAACCAAAAAAGCTAAGAAGGTGTGCATTGTGCAACAAAATGACAGACCACGACAAGCGGAACCATTACAAGGCACTGGGGATAAGTCCAGTGCCTTTGCAAGACGGGGAAGAAGATGATGCCGAGGATGAGGACGAACAAGCTGCAGTGGAACTTTAGTGTACTGAATATTTTGTAATAATCTTTTATGAGCCATCAAAAGTGTCGGACATTTTGTAATAATATTTTAGTAATGACTCGTTTGTAATAACCTTTACAATCATTTTTTTATACGTGATTTCTTACACTGTCCGCTACACTGCGCAGCACAACATTAGAAACCTAAGGTATTAAAGAATACCCCCCTACAACACTTAGTTTTTTTTGGTTTTGGTTTGCTTCTTTGCGTCCGCTATACTATGTAGCGGACGGCCCCGCAGAATACCCCCCCTACAACACTTAGTTTTTTTTTTGTTTTGGTTCACTTCTCTGCGTCCGCTATACTATGTAGCGGACGGCCCCGCAGAATACCCCCCCTCCAACACTTAGTTTTTTTTTTGTTTTGGTTCACTTCTCTGCGTCCGCTATACTATGTAGCGGACGGCCCCGCAGAATACCCCCCTACAACACTTAGTTTTTTTTTTTGTTTTGGTTCACTTCTCTGCGTCCGCTATACTATGTAGCGGACGGCCCCGCAGAATACCCCCCCTCCAACACTTAGTTTTTTTTTTGTTTTGGTTCACTTCTCTGCGTCCGCTATACTATGTAGCGGACGGCCCCGCAGAATACCCCCCTCCAACACTTAGTTTTTTTTTTGTTTTGGTTCACTTCTCTGCGTCCGCTATACTATGTAGCGGACAGCCCCGCAGAATACCCCCCTCCAACACTTAGTTTTTTTTTTGTTTTGGTTCACTTCTCTGCGTCCGCTATACTATGTAGCGGACGGCCCCGCAGAATACCCCCCCTACAACACTTAGTTTTTTTTTGTTTTGGTTCACTTCTCTGCGTCCGCTATACTATGTAGCGGACGGCCCCGCAGAATACCCCCCTCCAACACTCAGTTTTTTTTTTGTTTTGGTTCACTTTCTGCGTCCGCTATACTATGTAGCGGACGGCCCCGCAGAATACCCCCCTCCAACACTTAGGCCCCGTTTGACAAAATTTTTTTCCCTCTTTTTTTTTTCAGTTTTAAAAACTGAAAAAAAAAGAGCGTTTGGTAACCATTTTTTTTTCAATTTAAAAAACCAGTTTTTAAACTGCAGAGTAAAAAAACTCCAAAAACTGGTTTTTTTTTTCGACCACCACCACCACCCTCCCACCGCCGGCAGCCACCTCAGGCGACCACCGCCGGAGACTGCCGGCCGCCGGCGACCACCGCCGGAGACTGCCGACAACCACCTCCGGCCGCCGGCGACCACCGGCAGCCACCTCCGGCCGCCGGCAGCCACCGCCGGAGACTGTCGGCAGCCACCTCCGGCCGCCGGCGACCACCGCCGGAGACTGCCGGCAGCCACCTCCGGCCGCCGGCGACCACCGCCGAAGATGCCGGCAGCTACCTTCGGCCGCCGGCCACCACCGCCGGCAGCCACCTCCGGCCGCCGGCGACCACCGCCGGAGACTGCCGGCAGCCACCTCCGGCCGTCGGCCACCACCACCACCACCGTCGACCACCGCTACGCCCCACCACCGCCACCGCAAACCACCAAAAAAAAAAGTCAAAATAAAAAGGGTTACCAAACACCAAAAAAAAAACCTCAAAAAAAAAGGGGTTATCAAACACCCACTTGTTTTTATAAAAAAAAAATTAAGCTGCTCTTTAAAAAACTGCTCTTTAAAAACTGAAAACCAAAAAAAAAATTTTGTCAAACGAAGCCTTAGTTTTTTTTTGTTTTGGTTCACTTCTCTGCGTCCGCTACACCCGCAGAATACCCCCCTCCAACACTTAGTTTTTTTTTTGTTTTGGTTCACTTCTCTGCGTCCGCTATACTATGTAGCGGACGGCGCCCGCAGAATACCCCCCTCCAACACTTAGTTTTTTTTTGTTTTGGTTTACTTCTCTGCGTCCGCTATACTATGTAGCGGACGGCCCCGCAGATACACTGATTATCGAACACTTGGTTATTTTTTGAACACTTGCCCTGCAGATAGACAGAATCAACAGACAGATATCCAACACTTGGTTTCCCACCGTTAAATCATATCGGTCAATAAAATCAATCGCATTCAATATATTTTTTTTCGTTACATGGATTCAATCGCGGGAATGATGTTCCTTACACGGATTTACAATAAACCTAATAGCTCTAGGCCGGCCATTCATAATTTGCCAAGCAATCCTATACCTAAAGTCTTGTATGCATTCTTCGCTCCAGACAGTCTTCTTGAGGCTCTCAGACCGGCAAATGTAATCCATGTACATGCAGAGGAAGACGCCGCAGTCCGAGGAATTATGTTGCTTGGGCCTACTCCTCTTCAATCGGAAAATGAGGACCGGCCTGCGCGATACCTTCTCCCGACGCCTACCATTGACCAGGGCAGCAAAAAGATTCTGCGAGAACCATAATAAGCATTAAACATAGCTAGCAAAATAAGATTAATCAGTTTTATAATATGCAAGTTACAACAAGAAGGAAACAGGATCTTACCATGGCATCCAACTGGCCTATGCCTCGGTACATATCAATCACAGGCATCACGTCGGTATCATCGTAGAGACTGTCGACGACTGAAACCGTGCTCTGTAATGGTTCGTAGCAAACCAAGTACCAGTGGGCATTCCCTAAAAAGGGGATTAGAAACACGTCGGCAACACTTGCGCTCACTGGACTATCCCTAGCAAGATATGCTTGTAGGTTAGGGGACGGTTTCCACTGGGCCATGCCTCTCCCCTTCCTTGCATTGCCCCAGTCGTGCCACTCTTGTACTAGGAGCTGATGAAAAAAAGCATCCAAGATAAACACGCGCGGACCGATGTTTGGATGCTCCCGACACCTTCGCCTCAGAATTTGCACGTAGTGCGAGATGACACCGCTGTCTAACCAAGCTCCCGGCGCCAGCGAGGCGATCTCTGTCCAAGAGGCATTGTAATCCAAGCCCTCGGGGTGATCCATGTCATACGACGCTCCGTCTTGGGGGGCCCCGCTAAAATAACGGGCTCGGATTAGATCGCATTTATGCGGCTTTAGGGGCCTGGCTGGATGCCCTTTCGGATATTGCCCTCGGGGGTCGATCGGGGGATATTGGCCTCCAATTCCTTCTTCGGCCGGCTGATATTCCCCTCCGGGGCCGCCAACTGGTCCCGCCCACGGGACAATGGGCAGTGCCTCGGAGAAACCGTAGTTTCCGAAAGGAAAGTCTTGCGTGACTTGAGAGAGGGGTTCCGGGAACAAATTGAAGGAGGGGCCGCTGTAATCGCCCCACGACGCTTGAGCCTGTCCCATCCCCGCTTCAGAGGTACCACCAACTCCCTGACTCACCCCTGAAGCCTGTCCAGAGGGATCACCGTATCCCTGGCTGACGCCCGTATAACCCATTCCCGGGCTTACTCCCGAAGACTGGCCCGATGCTTGGCGCAAAAAATTCCCGCAGCCTAAAGCCAATGTCGCAGCCTGTTGGCAAAGATCCTCGCCCATTGCGCTCACCAGATCCCTCCGCTCACTCAACTTCTGGAAGAATGCAAGCGAGGCATTAACCTACATCCAAAGAGATAAAAAATTAAGTAACTTCAATCAGACATTTATATTCAACTAATTTGGTTCAAGTCAGACTTGTTGGGCAACTTACGAGATTGTATGCCATACGCTCATCGATCTGACCCCTAGGCGCATACCTCTCCCCACGTTCAAAGTTTACAGGGGCTACTCTCCTCCGCGTGATGCGGTAGTACCACTCATCGTACTGATCGATGCTGATAACGGGGTCTGGCTCCGAGACGATGGCCGCCAGTGTGTCCTGCCAAGAAGTCCAAAGCTCTATTTCGGCCGCGCACAATTCGTACGCATTGGCGGTGCCAAACACTCCGACATCCGGTGGGTTCCTGTTAACCCTCATATCCGGGGCATCGACTGGCAAACCCTGCTCCAACTCAAAATGGCGCATTGCTCGGTCGGGCAGCTGCCACTCTGCGAGCTCGAAATGGATCAGGGGTGTGCGCTGCAACCCGGAGAGCGTGAAGACGAACGACTCTCCCACCCGTCGCGCCAAACGTATGTACGGTGCCCAACGCATTTGGCCCGGAGATAGACGGTCGAACTCCCCTCGATAGTACGTAATGTTGTGATGGGGATCGACTCTCCTCTTGTAGTGGCTAGCCCTCCGGCTGTACTCCCAAGCACACAACCGAGGCCAGACTTTGTCGGTTCCATCCCTACGCGTTGGTGCACCGGGAGCAAGGTGTTCGTAAGACCACACCTGAGAACATCAAAAAATTATATTTATATCGTCGATTCAACAAAAATAAAACACAATAACGAAGACATGATTTATATGATATACCTGCAATAGCGAGAGACATGCACATATGGCTTTGGAGTTGGGCCTCGTTGCCTTGTGCAATGCTCGGTACAGATACGAAAGAACCGCTGCACCCCAGGCATAATCCCCAACCTCCGACAGGTTACCCAACAACGGTAAATATTTCACGCTGACCGTGTTCTTCGACGTCGTTGGGAATAAAATTGCTCCCATCACCCACAAGAGGAAGGCCTTTGTGTACACCACAAGCTCACGGCCCGTATAGTTTTCCGGCAAAACCCCGTAGGTATCTACCAACCACTTCAACTTTATACCACCAGTGCTAAATTGATCCTGGGGTATCGAAGTGAAGAAGTCTCGCGCTGTTCTCTTATTCGTTGCGTCTGACGGAGGAGCAATTACCGGCCGCCCCGTCACCGGCAACCCCAAGATGAACCCTACATCTTCTAGGGTAATCGTCATCTCTCCGAGCGGGAAGTGAAACGTATTCGTTTCACTTCTCCACCTCTCAACAAGGGCACCTATCAAGGCCCGGTCAAGCTGTTGAAAGATCTGCCCATGCGTGAAAATCCCAAACCCAATTCCACGCAGTATTCTTTTCTGGGACTTGTTCAAGGTCCATCTCGTGAACTCGCGAGATACTTCTACGGTGGTGAGAAGTTCTCTTTCCTACGAATTATTAATAAATACAATTTGAGCAAAATGAACGGTAAAACAACGTTCGTAATAATAAGAAAGTTGATAAATAATGTATCTTACTCCACCATCCCATATGAGCGTACTGATATGGTTGGCTTGGTCGTATAACACGGATGGATCTTCTGGTCCAGGGATAAATTCCATTTTTTGCAACTGAAACTATGGAATCGGATTTTACAAACGCTAGCACATGAACAAATACATACATATATAAATCCTCATCACCGCTAGCACATGCTCAATGCATAATCAAAACCACGCATAAAACGCAATATTGATCACAACTATAGATTAGAAACATGTAAAGGATTGATTTTGTGAACTTACGTGATCTATTAGGGGGGGATTAAAGCTGCTCTTATGAAGAAATTGCGCAGATCTGCTTGCCAACGCCGCTGGGAATATTTGTGAGTAGGAAGAACGGGGAGAAGAAGAGTGTAGAAGTTATAGGGGGACTTTCTTTTGGGTTTGAATATATATATTTGCTGTCCGCTGGACAATATATATTTGCCGTCCGCTATATAGTATCGCGGGTCTGTTCCTTGTCCGCTATATAGTATCGCGGACGCTAGACTTTTGGTAGTTTTCTCTACGTCCGCTATACTATGTAGCGGACGACACATCTTCTCTACGTCCGCTATACTATGTAGCGGACGGCCCCGCAGAATGTTTTTGGTTGTGTTCTCTACGTCCGCTATACTATGTAGCGGACCACTACTTAGTTTTTTCCTCCACTCACTTTGTTCCACCCTCCAAAACTTAGTTTTTACTACACTTAGTTCGGAACACAAAATTTTTTTGGTTGTCTTCTCTACGTCCGCTATACTATGTACGGGGCCGCAGTTTTTTCTTCTACACTTAGTCCGCTATATACACTTACTTCCACCTCTCCAACACTTAGTTTTTTCTACACTTAGTCCAAACTGTCCGCTATATAGTATCGCGGATATACTTACCGCAGAAAATGGTTGGCACGGACCAGACATTTAGTTCCCGACCTTCCCGAACCCGGCCTAAGCGGAGGGCCTTATATCCGCTATATATATAGAGCTATACAATGTGGCGTAATGTAATAAATTGGAATAAATTGGCGCCCGTAATGCAGTTTTAATAAATTGAAATAAATTGGCCCGAAGACTTGTTTTAGCGACATAGTACGTTAATGCTATTTTAATAAACTGACGCCCGAAGACTTGTTTTAGCGACGGAATCAACAATCTCAATTTTTCCAAAAAATAATGTACAATTCATAATCAACGATCTCAATATATCAAGGCAACAAAAAAAGGCACAATTAACCAAGAAAAAATTTGAAAACATAATAAACAAGAACATAAATTTTTTTATTATAATAAACTATGGTTCACAAATGGGGTACGAAAGCTTTTCACAAGCGCTCCGTTCAAAGATTACAACTTGAAAATCCCACCACCCAAGGTGTTCGAACACTACAAAGTCCCCGAGTTCGAGGCCATGCTGGCGCACGAAGACGTTCCAACCCTCTGCGAATTCCTTTTTTTGGGATCGGCCGGGCTTCAGCTTGATTTCAACCTGCCATGCCCCCTTGCGGCTATATAATCTTGCACTATCATGAATTGTTGTAAATTGATTGGTAAATGCTTCCGGTATGTCCTACCAAACACAAAATACAAAAAATAGGTTAGTTTTGGTTAAGAAAAACAAAAGATCAAACTTTTAACACACGAAAATACAGAGAAAGAGAAAGAGGGATAGCCTACAAGTTCATGCTCAAATCCCGGCATCATGACTTTGAAAAAGTGTTTGCCTACCAGGTGCAAGTTGCCAATATAATCGTAGGCGTAGGTGGTCTCCGATCCAGAAGCCATCGAGATCGTCGTTGAGGGGAGGACGGTGGTGTCGGCGGAGATGTGGGTGACCGGAGATGTGGGTCGCCGTAGATGGGGTAGCGGCTTTAGGTTAGATGTTCGAGAGAGGGGACGCCGTCCGCTACAATAATATATATACCCCGATCTGATTAAATATTTATAGCAGGAGAGAGTTGACGAAGGGACGCCGTCCGCTACAGATACCAAGGGGACACTGTTGACGCCATACAGATACCAGGGGACAGTTCTCGGGGCTCACGCCCGAGACTTTATAGGCGACCGAGGGGACAGGCCCTGACATGTGTCAGCCTAGAGATCGTCCGCCATACAGTATGGCGGACGCCTTTTTCCTGACACATGTCAGGAACAGAAAGGCGTCCGCGAGACAGTCTCGCGGACATGGGAGGAGGGCAAAAAGGTAAAACTCCGTCCGCGAGACAGTATGGCGGACGGGGATCAGTTTTGGAAAAAGGCGCGATCTGGACCG
>JAVXUP010005046.1:0-23021 GCA_033070095.1 Escallonia herrerae | reverse complement strand
AGACAAACACATTGCTGGGGGTGAGGGGAGTAGTACCGTGTGTACCGGACCGTGAGCTGTGGAGGGAGTTGGCCATTCGTGTGGCAGACGGAGCGTTCATGACACCGTGGGGTGGTCCGTCGATGGGAGAGGAGCCTCGGCTGTCGTCACCCTACCTTCGCGCGCCGAGCCCGTCGGAGGCGCCTGTGATGTCGCCGAGGTATGTACCGGCATTGTTGATTGGGAGAGAGGACATACCTTGGTCGCCGGTGATGTTCAAGGGCCATAGTGCGATGCCGGTAGGGTGGGACTTTTGGTGTGAGCATATGTGGAGACACCGGAGAGGGCGCAGGTGTTGCAGGCACTGGGGCTGTTACCGGCGATCAATATTACGGCGAGGGGGCTGGAGTTATATAGGGATACGCCAGGGATGACCCGATTGCTGGCAAGATGGAGCACGCAGTCGCATACGTTCGTGACCGAGTTCGGGGAGATCGGGCCGACGTTACTCGATGTGTTGATGCTGACAGGGCTGCCGATACACGGGGAGGTGGATGCACGGGTGACCCGGCTGAGCGGGGAGGAGCGGTTGTTGCAGACGCAGCTACTAGACATTTTGGCGGAGACGAAGAAGCACCGGAAGGGGACGTACGGTGGGTGGCTGCGCCAGTTCTATGGTACGCCGCAGGCGAGGACAGGGCAGAGGTTGGGCAATGCTGCCCAGTTCGTGATGGGTCCGTATCATGGCAGCGATCGGTACGAGTTGGTGGCGTTTTTGGCTATGTTCTTATCGAGGTAAATTTTGTACTGTCGTGTGATTATTCGTGAATATATCGTATGTCCTGCTTGCCCTGTAAAACGTCAAACTGACATATGTTGCCGGTCGTTGTTTGCAGGTTTGTGTTTGAGGGGACACCTGAGGATGGCATTTCCCCGAGGGTGTTTCCCTTGGCCATTCGGATGGCGCAGGGAAGGCGGGTCGGCTTGGCTCCGGTGTACTTGGGCACGTTATACTCGCGGCTAGATCAGTTCGTGAATGACGTGAAGCGGTCGTATGGTCGGTATCAGGTGGCGACGTACGTGGACTGGATGTTCTTGCAGAGGTACCTGTACGAGTGCTTTCCAGGGTACCGTCCTGACGGATACCCACTCGCACACCCGTCACCGACGATGGGGACAGTGACCCGTCCAGGCAGGTCGCGGCAGGTGGCGTTGTGGTGTAGCGGGTCTCGGGCTTTTGCTTGGGCAGGCATCAGGAGGCCGGGGTGCCCGTTGGCACAGATTCTAGACAAACGGGGGGAATGCGAGCGACGGCCCTATATGGAGATGCATGCGTCATATGGTACGCCGCCATGGCTGCACGTGCAGGAGGTGACGACAGATCTGAGCAGGAGAGGCGAGTTAGCGCCAGGACAGCTGGCGCTATTGGTCGCGTATTTTCCCGGCTGGCTCCCGGTATTGACAGATGATGGCGGGAAGCCCGCCGAGTGCTGCTATTATGTGGCGAGGTATTGCCCGGACCGTCTGTCGTTGGCGTTCGGGTATGATCTAGAGCCCCCATGCGGTTATGACAGCCCTTGGAGTGTGGCGACGGCTTTTGGGTATACACTATATGACAGAGCCCGCGAGTGGCCGGCACCGAGCCAGGGACAGAGGTGGCAGGGGCGGTGACCGCGGATTATGCGCATTGGTGGGAGCGACTGCGAGGGAGCTGGGCCGGATGGCTGGCACAGCCGTCAGGCACACGTCGACAGGTAGATGTGTTCGCATGTGACCGAGCCCTGAGTTTGATATCGGCCACAGTCGCGAGGCAGTGCGGGATGCTGTCACTGGTGACCGGGAGTTCTGTTCCGAGCTCGGAGAGGGAGGCGGAGGAGGATGCCGTAGAGTTGGGGGACGCTGCTCCCGGGGAGGACCGTGGGGAGGAGCCTATTGCCGAGGTGCCGAGGGTGCCGGGGGCCGGCAAGGGGCCCTTGTCGGCATTGCGAGTGGGGATGATGGAGACAGCGCGTCAGGCTAGTGCTGGTACCTCAGCCCCACACCTATCAGGGGCGAAGAGGCCGCGCGACGTATTAGAGGAGCTAGACTCTGAGGTTTGCTTCTGTCCTTTCTTTTTGTCGTATAAATATGGTTTGCATATTGCTCATAATCTGTGAACTGACAGCGGTTTTGCCAGGGGGACGAGGAAGAGGCGGTCGCGGGGGGGAGCGAGGCCGAGACTGAGATCGAAGGCGAGGAGGCTATGGCAGCCGAGGCCGGCAGATTAGTTGACAGTGATGAGACCGAGGCCGTTGAGCTATTGACGGCCGGTGTGCCGAGGAGGGTGAGCCCATTGCCTGCTACTGAGGAAACGGTGGGGGCACTATACGGCGGAGAGGGGAGCGATACGGTGATGTTCGACATTGACGAGGACTGGTGGACAGGCATGGAGACGCAGGTTGTGGGAGGTGATGGTGGCGAAATGGCGGAGCCTGAGTCTGTTGTTGCTGCCTCGATTCGTGAGCGAGAGACACCGGTTCAGGCTGTGGTGGTGCGACGGCACGACACATTGCCGGAGTCCGTGGTTGAGGTCGGAGCTACTCTTCTGGCGATGCACTCAGCCACGATTGGTGCGCAGAGGGCGGGTGGGATGTCGGAGATTTCTGCAGCGGGCGGCAGTGGCGCGACAGTCGGAGAGATGAGTAGAGGATCCTCGAGCGGTCAGGTGGATGTGGCAGCTTGGGGGGGCCTCCAGCTACCAGCGGAGACTGTGCGCCGGTTAGAACTGGTGAAGGCAGCGTTCCCGCAGACATTCGAGAGCGTGGTGGTAGAGAACCCAGTACTACGGATGTGGGTGTCTGCAGGGTTTATGGAGTGGTTGCTGCCGTTCGCCAGTGTGCCGTCGTCGGGTTGGACTGCAGAGTTCGTTGCTCGGTCGCTTTCAGAGTTCGCTCCGTTCACATCGCTAGGTATGCAGCTGGACTGGCTAGCAGATTTCTTTAGATCGAGGAGCGTCAGCCACGATATGGATGAGAGGCGTGCAGTCGTGGTTATGCGGGAGATGTTGCTGGAGCGGCGCCGCACAGGATTAGAGGCAGAGCGGTCAGAGATCACGGCAGAGTTGGCCGGGATTGACATGCAGGTGGCAGAGATAGAGAGACAGCTCGTCGATTTGCAGAGGCAGTTGTCCGATCTACAGAGGCGGCGAGGTGAGGTGGACGGGCGAGAGTCAGAGCGGTTAGGGCGACAGGCCGAGCTTGATGCTGGATGGTCAGAGGTACAAGCGGAGCGGGAGGTACTTCAGGCATTCAGCTCCCACCCAGTTGCATCGCTGTTGTCTAGACTTTCCTAGCTTGTATGTTACTTTGCCGTAGTTGTAGTGCTTAACGACGGCTAGTAAACGTTTGATGTATATGTACATATTTTCGATGGTCTCGGCTTATTGTATGTTATGTTCGGTTGCTCTCTTCTTTCTTCTCTCTTCCCCCTTTTGAATGTCTTGCTTGTTTTGGTTACTTGTGAATGCTCTCCCATTCCCGCTCGTAGAAAGTGACTTAGGAAGCATAGGTTGAGAATGAGTGCCAGCTGGGCAGAAGTTGAGGTAACAGCATGACTTTGTATTGATAGGACGCGGTACAAAACACCATTACATGACTAGTGTAGAACGCTACACAGATCAACAAAAAAATACAAGTCTGTAAGCAATGTCGCATGTACAAAAATGCTACGAGGGCGCGTACTATGACGCGGGCGGATAGGGCTGGGGGAATGTTGTCGCGACTAAACATAATACTTCTTCAGGTAGCGGCCGTTGATGGGGGCCGAGACCTGACCGTCGTCGTGGTTGAGCAGGAGGTACGAGCCATTAGTGCGGGCTTCGTGCACCGTGAAAGGGCCCTCCCAGTTTGGCGTGAATTTAGGAGCTGACATGTTGGCCCGCACATGCTTGGCGGCTTGAAGAACAAGGTCACCCTCGATAAATGAACGTGGCTTGACGGTCTTCCCATAAGCTTTCGTGAGCTGCTCATGATACTTCTTCATGCGGCGCAGGGCCGTGGCTCGTCGTTCGTCGAGGCCGTCAAGTGCCGCGAGCCGGGCTTCTTCATCTCCGAGACTGCTGCTTAGGGAAAGTCGAGCCGATGGTTCTGCGATCTCGGCAGGTACCACACACTCGTCCCCGTAGACGAGAGAGAAGGGCGTGGCCTTTGTCGCTGTGTGCATGGATGTTCTGTAGGCCCAGAGTGCCAGATTCAGTTGTTCGGACCACGACCGGTCGGCGTCATGCACCATTCGCGATAATACTCGTAGCAAAGTCTTGTTGGACGCTTCAGCTTGACCATTACCTTGCGGGTAATAGGGAGTTGATGTGGCATGGCTGATGTTGTACCCTTCCATGAGAGCTCGAACCTCTCGGTTAATGAATGGGGTGCCATTGTCAGATATAATACACCGAGGGATGCCGAAACGACAGATGACGTCGCGTAAGAAGTTAGAAACGGCACCTCCCGTGGCTCTCCGCAGAGGTACGGCTTCAACCCACTTCGTAAAGCGTTCAGTAGCAACCATGATCCATGAATGGCATCTGGACGGCGGGTGGATGGGGCCGATGAGGTCGAGGGCCCAAGAATGAAATGGCCACGGTGCTGAGATCATGTGCAAGTCGGATGCTGGCGAGTGTATCCTGTCGGCGTGCCGCTGGCAGGGTTGGCAGCGTCGGACATGCGAGATGGAGTCGGATTCCATAGTCGGCCAATAATACCCCAATCTTAGTAATTCTGCATACAGCTTCTGGGAGCCTTGATGTTCACCACAATCACCATTGTGTACTTCGTTAATGACCTTGACCACTTGGGCACCTTGCAAGCATCGCAGGGTGCGTCCCGAAAATCCCTTGCGAAATAACTCGCCTTCCGTCACAAAATACTTGACTGCCTTGCGCTTGATGGATCGTGCTGAGCCGCGGTCAGGTGGTAGAATCCCGTGGGATAGATACTGGATGAAAGGCTGGCGCCAGTCACCCTCGATGTCAATGACAAGAGCTTCGGCACCGTCGGGTGCATACAAGCACTCGGGACAATCCTTTTGTATATCCGAGGCGTCCTTGGCCATGGATGGCCAATATAATCCCATACGCTGGAGGCGACGATACAGAGGGGGACCGTCGAGGCCACAACACTTCTGGTGGCCGAGCTGTAATTTGTGTTTTGCCTCTTCCGGTGCCAAACATCTTGCTAGAGTGCCTCCGGGACACCGCCTGTATAAGACATCTCCCATCATTGAAAAGTCTGTAAGGGTGGAGGCATGAGCAAGAGATGGCGCTTTAAGTTTGTCGATGATAGGTTGCCTCCAATCGTCCGCAGTAACGTCCCTCGGGACTAGGTTCAGTGCTGTGCATGGTTCCATTCTCTTGACGATGGTTAGCATCCGTTGTTCACCATCGACCTCTATCTTTGACGCGATCGTGGCCAAGCAGTCCGCATGTCTGTTGTGGCACCTATTGTGATGTTCATACTGGACATGACCGAGTCTTCCTTCCAAGTGTTGCACCAAGGCACGATAAGGTGCCAAGGCTGGTTCTTTGACCGCGAACTCCCCGTCCGCCTGCTTCATGACCAGATTTGAATCTCCTTTCACACACAGCGCCTTAGCCCCCATACTGACGGCGATCATGAGGCCAATGACAAGTGCCTCGTATTCAGCTTCGTTGTTAGACACCGGGAATGCAAGTTTGAAGGATAATGAAGTGGTAACACCGTCTGGTGCCCGCAAGACTATGCCGGCACCCCCTTGCCGGAGGGGCGTGCCATTGGGGCCTTTGCTAGTGGCAGAGCCGTCGAATTCAAGCGTCCACAGTCCATCGATGTCGGTGATCAGGGCTGTCTCCTCCCCAGGCAGTTGATCCGATATCGGTTCACATTGTTGGCGTGGGAAGAAGGCCAGGAGGTCTGCGAGTGCTTGGCTCCGCAGAGCTGTAGGATTCTTGATAGATAAACCGAATTCGGCCAATAGCAGCAACCACCGTGTGAGTCGGCCAGACAGGGCGGGACGCGTAAGCATGTAACGGAGCGGGTCAGCCTTGGTGACGAGTGTGATCTGATGCGCCAGAAAGTAATGTCTGAACTTCTGTGAGGCGTACACCAAGGCTAGACAGTGTTTCTCGAGCTCGGAGTAGTTGGCTTCGGGCCCTCTGATCACTCTACTGAGGTAATAAACAGGACGCTCGACACCTTCGACTTCTTGGGCAAGCAAAGCCCCGATGGATCTGGGTGTGGAAGTCAGGTAGAGTAGGAGTGGGATGCCCCGTTGTGGTACGACCATGGTTTGCGGTGACATGAGGACCGCCTTAATCTGTTCAAATGCTTGCCGTTGGGGCGCGCCCCAATTCCACGGTGCGCTTTTACGCGTCAAGTGTTGAAATGGCGTAATGAGCTCGGCCAGTGCGGGTATGAAGCGTCGGAGGTAAGAGACCTTGCCGAGGAAGCTCTTCAGTTGCTTTGTGTTCTTGGGGGGGGGCATTTCTTGGATGGAGGCTGCTTTCGAGGGGTCAACGTCGATGCCCTGTCGACTGACCAAGAACCCGAGGAACTTGCCGGAGGAGACTCCGAAGGCACATTTCAATGGATTCATCCGCATGTTATACTGGCGGCAACGATCAAAGACCGCTTGAAGGTCGGTGAGGTGATCACTTTCCTTCCTGGATTTGATAATAAGATCGTCGACATAGTCTTCCACAGTACGGTGTATCATGTCATGGAATATTGCTGTCATAGCCCTTTGATACGTAGCACCCGCATTCTTGAGGCCGAAAGGCATAACTTTCCAACAAAAATTACCCATAGGAGTGCGGAAGGCTGTCTTGGCGCTGTCGTCGGGGTTCATGCGAATCTGATTATAACCTGCGAACCCATCCATGAAAGATAAAGTTTCATATCCGGCGGCGGCCTCCGTGAGCATGTCGATATTGGGTAGTGGAAACTCGTCCTTGGGGCACGCCCTATTCAAGTCCCGAAAGTCGATACAGACGCGGACTTGGCCATTCTTCTTTTGTACAGGGACGACATTAGCCAGCCAAATAGGGTGAGTGATAGGTTCGATGAAGCCTGCGCGCAGGAGGCGTTCAATCTCTTGCTTGATTTTCAATTCGAGCTCGGGGCGGAATGTCCGCGGGTGCTGTCGGCTAGGGATGGATCCGGTAGCAATGTTGAGATGGTGTGTGACTAAGGCAGGATCCAGTCCGGGCATCTCATTGTAGCTCCATGCTAAGACATCACGATACTCGTGCAGGAGGGAAACCAATTCCTCTCTTCGGCCGGGGGCGAGTTTTGTGCCAATGTAGGTGTGCCGCGGTTCTTCGCCCGGGTCGGCCAGGTTGATTTCTTCAATATCTTCAGCCTGAGGTCGAGGGCCATCCTCATAGCAAGGTGGTGCCGCGCCGGGGGTGAGGTCAGGATCTGGCTGGCAATGCTCGGCCGTGCGGCACCATTCAGTCTCTCCAAGGGGGTCGGGGTCGAGGGGGTCTGAGGAGGGACCGCCTGGAGCCCCTGCATACCGTCATAATTGATAGATGATCTTGCCGTCCTTGACGATACGTCGAAAGGCCGGCTCAGCCTTTTGCTTCTTGGACTTGGGGGAAGAAGGGGGGAATTGGTCGTGGCAGCAGGCGGAAGCGGTGGGGTTGACCCATTATTCTTGTTACTTCTCTCGGTTTTGTCCTTGGGAAGCTTGTCCCCGCACAGCTCATCCCAGGTCGGCAGCCTGGTAGAATGTACATGAGTAGCATTCTCCCCATCCTCGGCGAAATTAGTGAAGAAGGAGGCCTCGGCGAAATAAGACTCGGCGCATTCAAAGGGGGCTTTGGTTGCAGGGATTGTCATTGCTACCTCATGTCCCGTAGAACCGGCTACCAGCTTCACACATTGATGGTATGTTGAGGGAACGGCCTTGTTGTCGTGGATCCATGGTCGCCCGAGCAGGAGGTGAAAGGCAGACTCGCTGTCTATTACGTGAAAAGTAGTGTCGCGACGGACAGTTCCGACCATGAGGTCGATGGTGATATGGCCGAGGGTCGACTGAGGACCCTGTCCAAAGCCGGTAATATTGACGGGGTCACGGATGATTTTCCTTGGGGGAATGCCGGCCTGTTGCAGGGTGATGAGGGGTATGATGTTGATCGAGGCGCCGCAATCAACCAAGGCACGACGGAAGCCCGTGCCATTAACAGTACACTCTAAAAACAGCGGCCGATTGTGATGCTCGACCGGCGGCGAGTCTTCATCCGAGAAGACTAAGGCCGTAGAGGGGATGTGACGTAATTCAGCCTGGGCGGCGAAGCATTCGGGACCGAGGCCGGTGGTGACCTCGAGCAGGCAATTGGAAAGGTAAGTCCGGGCGGCGGGTGAAAACCCCATTTCATCAAAAAAACTTTTGATCTTCGTCATCTGTCGAAGGGGAGGCATCGACTGCTTAGCTGGAGGAGGCACGAGGGTCAGTGTGGGCTCTGCCGGGGCTTCGTGGATTACAGGCTCGACATGGTCAGTGACAGCCATAAGGGCCTGGTGCTCCCTACTGTTGCGATGCGGTGGGTAGGGATCTTTGCGCACATCGTTGTTTTTCCGTAGCTGCAGGTCGCCCGACGCTACCTTCCTTGCAAAGATGGTTCGCAGTGCATTGCAATCTTTGAGCGGATGGCCAAGGGCTCGATGGAAAGGACAGTAGGTGGGCCTGGCCTTTTCTTCGTCTGTGATATTGGTCCGCATTGGTGGCAGTTGGAAATTTTTGTCATGCGCCACCCATTCGGCCAAGAGTTCCTTCACTGTATTCAGGTCACAGGGATAGTTAGGTGCGGGTCTTTGTTGCCTTCGCTTGTCGGAGCCTTGGTTCACATCTGGAAGCTGACGCTTGAAGCCTGCATAGTTGTTGTTGTCGTTGCTACGTTGAGTGATAGGTGCATCTGCTGAGGCCAACAGCGTACTTTGCGGTCGAGGCTTCCATGACTTGACAGGACCAACTGTCTCGTAAGTTCGTCGGGCTGTCTCCTTGAGGTGTCCCCATGACCTTAACTGTAGGTTCTCGATATGCACTCGGTAGACGTCAATCATATTTTTGATGCATATGGGAACCAACGTTTCGTCTTTGCTGAAATCTGTGCACTCAAGGCACTTAAGATGAAAACGATGCACATATTTATTCAAGTCTTCCCCCTGGTTCTGGCGAATGCCAGCAATATCAACGATAGTCACGCGCTCGGTCTCGTAATGAAATTTGTCTAAGAACAGCTGGACCATGTCGCCCCAGGTGTGGACGGTCCCTGCGGGGATCTGGTGATACCAAGTGTAAGCCAAGCCCGTAAGGGACTTGTGGAATTCTCTCAACTTTAAGCTGCTTCCTGTACCATACTGCTCCAAGGAGCCTGCGAACCTTGTTAGATGTTCACGGGCGTTTCCCTCACGTCCGTTGAAGAGCACAAAGTTTGGTTGCTTGTACTTGAGGGGGTAGGGTGCGATGGCGATATCATTGGCGTACGGGGCGTGTCCGGTTAGACGGGTTGAGGAGTCCGGCTCGGAATTCCTCGACAGGCGACGGACAAGGGCTTCCAAATCTGACTGAGTGACATAGTTGGAGGATGGTGCCTCATTGCCGGTCAAGGGGTGATGACCGCCTGGTGCGTCGCGAGCCCCCGAGCCCCCAGATGGCACGGCTTGATGAACGGGGACATGGGAGGGTTGGTATGGTGCAGGTGCTGGCAGGGGCAGCTGTGCAGGGGCAAGTGTGGGTTGGCGAGACATGCCCATCACTTGGCCGGGGGTTTGGTGTTGCTCAACTGGATAGGGATTAGGTTCCATCTCGATGGAGTCATGCGTTTCGGAGGAGCTTCTTGCCGGCGTCAGATGAGATGGTGTGACAGCGGGGAGAATCTGCTGCAAGACTGGCCCGAGATCCGTGTGTAGCTTGCGGGGCGGCACTGCAGAAGGAGATATGTCGGCTACCGGCAGCGACGGTGTTGCGAGCCCTACCGCCAAGGGTCTAGATATCCAAGGCGGCGGTAGTCGCGACACTGGGGCCGGGGCGATGTCAAAAGCTGGCCCCGGTCCTGAAGGCTGGATTGATGGAGCGGCCTGCTGTGAGGACAGGGCTTGTATGGATTTTTGCATCTCCATAATGGCGGCTAGTAGAGTGGTCTGTGAATCTTGCAGAGTGGTGATGGTTGGAGTGAGTTGCTGGATGGCTGCATTTACGAGCACTTGCACGTCGGGGGTAGTGGTCGGCAGCTGGTCTCGGAGCCGCGTGGCGCTAGTCTCTTCCTGATCACCGAGGTGGTGTTCTTGCATGGCGGGGTTGGGTCCTTGGCTGGTTGCCCTAGTAGCTCTCCGTTGCACAGGCATAATGCCTAAGTCCGGAAGGTATGCAAACCGCAATACGATGCTCACCTCCCCAGCGGAGTCGCCAAAATGATGGTGCCGAAAATGGTTCGATGATACGTGGAGGTGCCACAAAGGATGCGGTCTGAGTTGGCTTCCAGGTAGGCAACGTGGGAGACAGCAAGGACGGCGCAAGGGCCGAGGACAAGGCTCCCCAGACAGGTCGTGAGGGCTGGCAGTGCTGCGCAGGCAGGGTGACGATGAACAGGACCGACAGTCTACAGTCCGTGATGAGGGTATGGCGTCCAGGGTCCGTAGACGGGAGTTCAAGTATATTTCTCTCACTAGAATTCCAGAGAGAATGTCTCTTTTAGAGAGAGAAAGTGAAAAGTCCAAATGAGAAAAAGATCCTTGAAAAAGCTCCAAAGTCCACTATTTATAGGCAAAAATGTGCATGTGTCATAAGTTGACATGTGTCGCCCCCTGGGAACGACACGTCACCAGGGGGCCAACGCACTGACCCTTCGTTGGACTGCCGGTTCCTAAGTTCGTGCTGCCCTGCCCTTGCAACATCTCTCTGCCTGTCTGAGGAGACTGATCATGCCGCGGTAGCATGGTCAGAGTAGCCCGTTGCCCCAGCCTCCAGTCCAAGCCCTTACTGAATCCCACAGGCCTGGCAGCGGTGGGGAAGACCCGACGCCCAGCTGCCAGGTGGACTAGGCAAGATGCCCTTCCGAAGACCTGCTCCCGTCTCGGAGTGACCCGGGGGTCATAGTCCTTAGGGGTGCCGACGCGAGCCCCCAGTGCCAGAGCACGTAGGCTAGTCACGCAGGCACCCTGGCGGAGATAGTGTCCTGGAGGAGTAGCCTATCCCGTAAGCATATAACATGATTGCAGCGCATGGGGCGCGGTTGAGTGCGGGCGACGAGGGTCGCAGAGTGATCTCCGAGCGACGAGGGTCGTTGCGTGGATGGCGCGCGACCGTGAGCGACGGTTGTCATGGCGACAGAGCGGCCACAAGTGACGGTCATCGAGACTACGAGCGACGGTCATCGCGACGAAGGGGCACGGCCGAGAGCGACGGTTGTCGCGACTATGGCGGAGTGCGGCCGCGAGCGACGGTCGTCGTGACAATGGGGCACGGTCAAAGGTGACGGCGTCGGTGTTCAAGGCAGGTGGCCGACCCCCAAGGGAGGCCGACCCTAGAGGGAGGCCGACCCCCCGAGGGTGGCCGACCCCCAAGGGTGGCCGACCCCTTGGGGGAGGCCGACCCCCGAGGGTGGCCGACCCCTTGGGGTGGCCGACCCCCCGAGGGTGGCCGACCCCTTGGGGTGGAAGGCACGCCGAAGTCGCTTCACGAATGGTTCACGTGACTTGAGCATGCGTTGCTTTGACCGGCCCTCGAGCGTTGAAAAGTTGACCGCTGACTGGGTGATGTGTCGTGCAAAGTGGGTCCCTTGGCGGGTCTTGGGGTGCGACCAGAATAGGGTATGAACAAAACCCAATTCTAACAATCCCCCACATGAATAGAAAATTGACTAGACTCTATACGCAAAGAAACACTGACACAAGAAAGAGTTCTTTAGAACGACACTGCATCGAAATAGGTAGCCGATGGCCTTGAACCTTCCCTAGTGAGAACTATCAGATTTACTGGTTAACCAGTGAACGTGATGTCTTGAGCTGTTCAACCTTTAGTGTAAACCAAGACAATAGAACTTCACACAGTATCGCTCAAACATTGTTTTGAGGTTCTCATTGTTATGTTCATTTATGTCCTGAACAGCTCCTGGTTTTCATGAGTACTCTTAGAGAATTCAACCTTACAATTCTAATAGAAGCGGCCCACTTCTTACTCACATAGGTGACTTCTTATTAAGAGGTTCCTACTGCACCCCACTTGGATTTCCAAGATATAAGAGTCATTAAAAGCATAGCTTAACCTAACCTTTTTGTAGGTGACACTGTCTTCTCATCATAGGAATGGATATGAGGGTTTCAACCCCCCACAGTGCTCTGTCTGAGTTGCATTTACATAATTCGATTTTCCCTTTGAACCTAGATCTTGGGATCTCCAGTCAGCTAGGCAGGGTTTCCATTATGGCAACTCTTTAGTTCATAGGCTTAAGACCCATTCCCCTAATTGATGTATTTACTTTCTCTCTAGTTAAAGCTTTCGTTAACGGATCCGCAATATTATCTTTTGACTTCACGTTGTCAATAGAGATAATTCCACTAGAAAGTAATTCTTTAACGATATTATGTCTGCGACGTATGTGTCTAGACTTGCCGTTATATATACTGCTTTGTGCTCTTCCAATTGCAGATTGACTATCACAATGTATGCAAATTGGTGGCACAGGTTTAGGCCAATTTGGAATATCCTCCAAGAAAGTATGAAGCCACTCCGCTTCTTCTCCTGCTTTATCTAAAGCAATGAATTCAGATTCCATAGTGGATCTGGCAATACATGTCTGTTTAGAGGATTTCCAAGAAATAGCTGCTCTTCCTAATGTAAACACATATCCACTTGTGGATTTTGTTTCATTAGAATCTGATATCCAGTTGGCATCACTGTATCCTTCTAATACAGCTGGATATCTAGAATAATGCAGACCAAAGTTTAAGGTATATTTTAAGTACCTTAAAACTCTTACAATAGTCATCCAGTGATTCTTTCCCGGATTGCTAGTATATCTGCTCAACTTACTGACAGCATATGCTATATCGGGTCTCATGCAATTCATGATATACATTAAGCTACCAATTATACGTGAATACTCCGATTGAGATATTCCTTCATCAATATTCATTATTAGATATAAATTTACATCTAATGGTGTCTTAACTGGACTATCATCGTAACTTTTAAATTTGTCTAGCACTTTCTCAATATAGTGAGATTGTGACAAGACTAGTCCATTTAATGTTTTGGTAATTTTCATACCAAGTATAACATCCACCCTCATCTTTCATCTCAAACTTACTGGTCAACATTTTCCTTGTAGCCTTAATGAATTTATTATTCTTCCCGATAATGAGCGTGTCATCCACATAAAGGCAAACAATGACATATCCTTTTTCCGTGCCTTTAACATAGGCACATTTATCACATTCGTTGATTCTAAAGCCATTTTCAATCACGACTTTATCAAACTTTTCATGCCATTGTTTTGGAGCCTGTTTTAGTCCATAAAGTGACTTGACAAGCTAGCACACCTTCTTCTTATGATTAGGAGCTACAAACCCCTCGCGTTGCTCTATATAGATCTCTTCATTTATATCTCCATTTAGGAAGGCTGTTTTCACATCCATTTGGTGTATCTCAAGATTATTAATAGCTGCAATAGCTATCAATATTCGAATGGATGTTATTCTTATAACTGGTGAATATGTATCAAAATAATCAAGCCCTTCCTTTTGTCTATATCCCTTGAAAACCAATTGGGCCTTGTATTTGTCAATCATTCCATCAGCTTTCATCTTTCTCTTGAAAATCCATTTACACCCTAATGGTTTATTTCTAGGAGGAAGATCCACCAGTTCCCACGTATGATTTTGCATGATGGATTCAATTTCACTGTTAACAGCCTCTTTCCAATGAGGAGCTTCGGGACTCGACATTGCTTCACTGTAAATACGAGGCTCATTTTCTAATAAATATGTTAGAAAATCAGGACCAAACGATGTAGACGTTCTAGCTCTCTTGCTACGTCTTGGCTCATCTTCCTCTTGTGAGGGATCTTGGTCCATACTAGTTCTTTCTGAAGAACTCAGTTCTTTCTGAAGAACTCTGTTCTTGTGCAACTTTATAAGGAAACACATCTTCAAAGAAATGTGCATTCCTTGTTTCCATTATGGTGTTGACGTGTATATCATCAACTTCAGATTTATGCACTAAGAACCGATATGCCGAGCTATGGCTTGCATATCCAATGAAAATCCCATCAACCGTTTTAAGTCCTATTTTGACCATTTTAGGTGGTGGGATAGCTACCTTTGCTAGACACCCCCACACTTTAAGATATTTGAAGGAAGGAGGACGACCTTTCCATAGCTCAAAGGTGTTTTTTGCAGCTTCTTGTGAGGTACTTTATTAAGTATATGATTTGCGGTTAAGACCGCCTCCCCACAAGTTATCCGGTAGTCTAGAATTTATCAACAAAGCATTCATCATTTTCCTTAAAGTACGATTTTTCCGCTCAGTAATTTCATTTGACTGAGGCGTATACGCTGCTGTGGTCTCATGAATGATTCCGTGATCAGCACAAAATTTTTCAAGAGGGAAAACATATTCTCCACCTCTATCACTTCTTAGTACTTTGATTTTCTTGCTAAGTTGATTTTCAACTTCAATTTTGTATTGCATAAATGCTTCCAAGGCTTCATCCTTGCTTCTAAGCAAATATACATAATAAAATCTAGTACAATCATCAATAAAAGTAATAAAATACTTTTTTCCTCCTCTAGATTGTACCATCTTTAACTCACATATGTCACTATGAATTAGACTTAAAGGTTCCGTACTTCTTTCAATTGACTTGAAAGACGTTTTTGCCATTTTAGCTTCAACACAAATTTCACATGCATTATGTGAGTCAAAATTCATTTTAGACAAAAATTCATTTTTCACTAGCTTTTGTAAAGAGCCATAGTTCACATGACCTAATCTACGATGCCATAAATTAGGAGATTCCAACAAGTAAGCAGAAGAAATAGTTTTATTGATATCGGAATTAGGTATAGCTTTAGGCACGATGGTCATTACATTTAACTTAAAAAGACCATCACATAAGTACTATTTTCCTACAAACATCCCACTTTTAGTGAGTACAAACTTATCGCTCTCAAATACTAGCTTGAAACCATTCTTACTCAACAATGAGCCTGACACTAGATTCTTCCAAATGTCTGCCACATGAAGCACATTGTTGAGACTCAATTCCTTTTCGGATGTCATCTTTAAAACCACCTTGCTCATTCCTAGCACCTTTGAAGAAGAAGAGTTTCCCATGAACATATTCTCGTTGTTGGCGCTCTCATATGTAGTGAACATACTTTGCTCGGAGCACACATGTAGAGTAGCGGCCGTGTCTAGCCACCACTGTTTGGGATTTCCAACCAAGTTGACTTCGGATACCACCGCAGATAAATTCAAATTTGTCACGTCCTCGGTGATTTTGGTAACTTCGGTCACGTTCGCTTGAGAATTCTTTCCTTTCTTAAAGTTTCCTTTGTTTTTGCGACAATCCTTAGCACGATGGCCAGCTTTGCCGCACACATAGCAGTTCCCTTTGAACTTCTTCTTCTCACCGCCTTTGAAATTTGAGCCGCTTGCTCCGCTTGGACCATCGGAATTAGATATTTTCCTCCTCTTTGATGGACCTTGCTCGACCACATTTGCCTTGGCCTCTTGATGATAATTATCGGCCTTCTTCTCGGACTGGTGATTATCCTCCTCAATCCTCAATCTGACGATCAAATCCTCGAGTTTCATCTCCTTGCGTTTATGCTTCAAATAGTTCTTGAAATCTTTCCAAGTAGGTGGCAATTTTTCAATCAAAGCAGCCACTTGAAAAGACTCTCCAAGTACCATCCCTTCCACATGAATATCATGTAGAATAAGCTAAAACTCTTGGACTTGACTAATCACTGTCTTATAATCCACCATCTTGAAATCAAGAAATTTACCGACTACAAATTTCTTTGAGCTGGCATCTTCCGTCTTGTATTTCCTTTCCAAGGATTCCCACAATGCTTTCGCATTGACCATTGGACTATATACGTTTTACAACGCATTGTCCAATCCATTGAGGATGTAGTTCTTGCACAAGAAATCCGAATGCTTCCAAGCATCCACGGCAGCCACTGTTTCCCGGTCAGTTGCATCTCTTGCAAGAACCTTGCCAAATTCAAGGTGCTAAGATAGAACAACATTTTCTATTGCCATCTCTTAAAATCTTTTCCGTTGAACTTTTCCGGTCTTTCACCAAGTCTAACAGAACCATGAGCAGGTGCCACATAAGGCGTCACATACACAGTCCCACCACTGTGCTGCAAGTTGCGATTAACCGGTCCACTTTCTGGATTGGTTTTACTAGTAGCCATTGTTATATCTATGAACAGAATATAACAATAATTAATAAACAGTCCAGTCTTTTACAAAAGTATAAAACAGAGTCTAGTATCACTAAAATTAAATTCAGAAACTGAAAATAATTTTAATATATGTTTGATAGAATCAAATATGAAAACAAAATTAAAAACACTGTTTTGGAAATACTGTTTCTACACATGCAACACAAAGTGCGGAATAAGTCTTAAGATTGTTGTTCCAAATAGTATACTTTGTGTATATTTGTGCAGAAAATAATTTCCAAAATATACTAACATGCATACGTTAAGGTTCCAAAACAGCAGTAACGTAAGGAAGGAAATAAAAGTATATGTAACAACTCACAACAAGATTGCAGAACAGCAAAGGAAAAAGGCCGAGGTGTGAATTGGATTCACTGTCCTTAAGACTTATTCGTCCCGCAACAGTGCTAACGGTTTTTTACGACAGTCTCCCAGGATACAACGACAATACGTCTGAAATAGGAGGACTCCAAAGTACAGACCGGACGCAAAACAATGGCACAAAACTCTTTCGGACACAGGAAATTTGGAGACAGAATATTACAGAAAATAATTTCGGGATTCAGTTCTATTATTAACTTCTGTAACTGACTCGTTTTTATACACAGAGTATTCACTGGGGGGTGCAACTCTTCACAGAAAAAAACTGCTAGCTGGAAAGGTCACAACTTTCGAAAAATTATTTAAAATGTTTTTGTCCCAAAAAGAATAAAGCCTGATGGACCCAAGCCCAAGCAACGACCACGGACCGGGACGGGGTGGGGCGGGCAACGCGCGCATGTGTGGTGGACCTTGTCAACCTAGGACCTTCCTCCTTACAAAACATGGGTACCCCCAAGGGGCCCAACCCTTAGCTCAAGGCTAAGCCTTATAAGGAGATAACTTGGCTTTATCTATTCAATGTGGGATACTATTTTCCCTTCAAGGCGAACCACCAACTTTAACTTTAATTTTCTCATTCACCTCTCATTCGTTTTAAACATGTGAATATACCACGATCATCTATTCCAATAGATGAACACGAATCAAGTTGTTCCTAACCAAAATATGGTTTGGAACCAATTTGAAAATTGAGTCAAAGTTGCTTCTCCACAATGGGTTTAAAACCCAATTCTAACAGTGAGTGTGTGTGTGTGTGTGTTTTAACCCAACTGTGTGCATGTGTGTTGTGAGTGTATACGGGTGCTTAGGTGTATGTCTATTGCGTGATTATGGTGTATATGTAACAGGTGTTTGTGCGTTTGTATGTGTGCGTTTGTGTGCTGCGCGTGTGCATTTTGTGTGATTCGTGTGCGCATTAGTGTCTATTTGTGTGTGTGAGTGAAGCTGCTACGCAGCTATGTGTGTATTTGTGTGAGAGTTGTGTGCATGATGAGTGTTTCTGTGCCCATATGTGTGTGTAGTTGCCAAGAGGCAGCCATGTGCGTGTGTTTTTGGGTGTGTATACAAGTGTGTTATATGTTGTGTGCATGTTTGTGTGTATATGGGTGTGTGAGTGTGTGTGCTGTGTGAGTGTGTGTATTGGTGGGTTATATGGTGTGCATTTTGTTTGTGTAAGTGAAGGTGTTGTGACTGTCCATCAAGAGGGAGTTGCAGGTTGTTGGTTGGTGAGAATAAGGCTTGGGTTGATGAGGGTCTATGAGTATAGAGATTTAAGGAAGAAGAAGATAAGTGCGGAACGCATACCGGATTAGCGTTAAGTTTGGCACGTACATATGTTAGTGCACGCTTAGCATTAACACATGAAAATTTACAGTATAATACGTTAGACCATATTAGAATTCTTGGCAAAATTTTATAATTTTCTAAGATTGTATAAAATTTTAGTATTTTCTGTAATTTCAGATTTGGAATATTCTCTTGGAGCCTTTAAACCGTGAAAATATTTTGAGAAAAATTAGAATAATGTCTCTATGGTGTAAATAAAACTCAGTTTGAATTTGATAATTTTTGGAGTTATTTTGCTATGGTTTCATATCACATTGATTTTAGCAAAACAAAAATTTTAAAAATAGTTCTTATGCCTTTTAAATTCTAATTTCAATTTATATAATTTTTATATATTTTTAAAGTTCTTATAAAAATTATGGAACTGATTTTGGAGCTGGAAGTAATTATGGCTATTATTGGGTTTTTATTGTATTTAAAGAAATTATTTTAATTCGAAAATATTCAAAATTTTAGAAAATGCATATTTTGACTTTTAATAATGTTTTAAGCTATAAAAATATTTTATTTTAATTTATTAAGAAATTTAGAATAATGTTACGCATTAAAGAGCGTATCGGGTTCTCGGTTAAGTTGGACTCGTGGGAGTCGCGCTTTGAGTTGAGCGATTTCGGAGTTGAAAGTGAGCATCGTTTAGATAGTGAATAATAGGTTATAGTATATTAGTATAGATTTTATTCTAACGAATGGATTGCCAATCTAGGTTTATTCAGAGAATTTCGATCGAGGTTTGGTAGCATTACTTAGCTTGGACCGAGATAAGGATTTTCTCTCGAACCCTACTCATCATCTGAATCCATATGTTTTAATCTTAATGGTTTTTCAAAATATTATTGAACTATTGTTTTATAAAATTTTCTGAAAATATTTGGATTTTGCCAGTGAAACCCTAACTTGAACATTAAGCGATCGTTTGGAATTCTTTATTTATTCTCAATTGTTCTATTCATTCAATTATCATAAAATGTTTTGAATTATATTTATTGCTTCTCAATGTTGACATGAGTTAGTAATCTGGGAGTCATAAGGATGGTCTGTATTGTTGGCATTATAAGGATGGTCTGTTGGATGTGTTAAACTAGTACCTAGATGGACTAGTCAATGTACATATGTATATGTAAAACGTATCGAGCATTGCCGGGGTGGCTTTGCTACAGCGTACTACTCATGTTCAATGTTTCCTTTTAAGGTTTTATTGCACTTGAACTTTTTGAAATAACTATTGATTTAAGGGATTGAGTTGAATACTCGTCCCTATGTTTATATTGTATTGCAGTGATTACATCAAAAGCAAAATCCCTCAAAAAGATGTTATTGGACTTGAATGTAAAATTATTCGTATTGTTCATCTGTGTCGAATTACTCTCTGTTTTTTATTGAAAATACTCTTAAAAAGTTTTGTTTGACTCTATATGAAAACTCGTCCGAATCGATGTTAGTTTAAGTCTTTGATCAACCTTACTGAGCTCTCGAAAGCTCACTCTCGTTTGACTTCTTTTCCGCAGGTCATAAACAGCTGTAGGTTACCTGAATAAAGATTAGAGCCAAAGAATTTGAGTTTAAGTATAGTATTGATGGTTAGAACCCTTGTGTGGGTGCACTTTGTTATTTGAATTTTTCCAGACTTAAATTTTACGTTTCATTGATGACAGTCTTTTGAGATTATGAACATTGGTTTAGCTGCTCTGATAATAGTCATTCATTTGTTTGGGGTTTGAGGATATTATTGTCTTAGAGATTTGTTTAACGTTCCAAAAAATTTTCAGGATGTTACAGTTGGTATTAGAACTTAGGTATATGATTCTGTAGACTTAAACCAAGGTGAACAAATGATCGAGCACAGGCTTATGATTCTGTAGACTTTAGAAACTTATGAGAGGAAGGGTTGGTTTGACAAAACTTTTTTTTTGGTTTTTAGTTTTTAAAGAGCAGCTTATTTTATTTTTTTTACAAAAACAAGTGGGTGTTTGATAACCCTTGTTTTTTTTTTTAGTTTTTTTTTGGGTGTTTGGTAACCCTTTTTATTTTGACTTTTTTTTGGGTGGTTTGCGGTGGTCAACGGTGGTGGTGGTCGACGGTGGCTGGTGGCTGCCGACGGTGATCGCCGACTGCCGGAGGTGGCTGCCGGCAGTCGCCGGTGCTGGTCGCCAGTGGCCGGCGGTAGGAGGGTGGTGGTGGTGATCTCAAAAAAAAAACCAAAAGTGAAAATAAAAACCAGTTTTTGATTTTTTTTTTTACTCTTCAGTTTAAAAACTGGTTTTTTAAATTGGAGAAGGAAAAAAATGGTTACCAAAAGCACTTTTTTTTCCAATTTTCAAAATTGAAAAAAAAAGAGGAAAAAAATCCGCGTCAAACGTGGCCGAAGCCTAGGCTTCGATATTAGAGTTAGGGAAAGATTTAACAATTTGGTGAACTATACTAGTGGTTAGATATATGAAATTGTCTTGATGAGAGGGCAAAAAATCAAAAAAATTAAATTAGTGTTATATTGTGATGTTTCTGGCTCATAAAAGATTATTACAAAATGTCCAACAGACTTGATGGCTCATAAAAGATTATTACAAAAAAAATTTATTAGACTAAAGGTCCACATCTTCTTCCTCGTCTTGCAAACCCCCTGGACTTATCCCCAGTGCCTTGTAATGGTTCCGCTTGTCATGGTCGGTCATTTTGTTGCACAATGCACACCTTCTCAGCTTTTTAGGTTGAGTTGCTTGTTCAATAGAGCTCTTCATCCGCGTAGATCTCTTGCGGCCTTTCGTTTGCGATATAATTGGATCCAAAGGCCGGATATCATTGTCGTCTTCCTCCCCCGGCTCGTCATCTTCTGATCCCTTGTAGGCTCGGTGTCAACCGCATTGCTGACTGAAGCTGCTTCCAACTGGTCGACGATGGGCTCTTGCTGCTGAGCTACCTCGAGGAGATGTTTATATCCGGCCATTGTAGCAGCACCCTTTACGGACAAACGGGTGAACATTGTCACCAGATGATTATACCGCAACGTCTCTGATTCTTCAAAGTCAGTATACGGGTGCTCCGGAAAGGCAATGGTACCGTGCAACCTGTTTGCACCTTTCGTCCACCGTGGCAGGACGTATTTATCGGGGATTTCCTGATATTCTTCTGGGTGAAAAACCGCAGAATGTGTCTACACAGGATGCCATGGAACTCAAACTTCTTGCAAACACATGTCACCGAATCCGTCAATGTGTCATGGCTCACCGTATAAATTCTGCGCAGCTTCTCAGGGACGAGGTCATTCACGAGCGAATAAACCTTGTACTCACGCGTAGACTTTTGCCACCTTGTTTATACTGTATCGTCCCGATTTTTGCAGCTCTACTTGGTATAGCAGGAAGATCTCCTTCGTATAGACTTTGGCACCGTTCAGCTCCAGCGGGGTCTCAAGCAACCTTCTCCTTTGTTTGTACGTGGTTGCAAAGTCTCAGCCCTTTCTTTCACGAACAACGAAGCAACCGCTTTTTGTGCGGATGTGACGAAACTCTTCAAATTGGTAGTTGTACCCACATAACTATCGAACGTGGCATTCATAGATTCACTCGTGGTCTTGCAATGAGTAATCCTAAAAAAACTTTTCCCACCTCTCCCGAATTCCTCAATCGTTAACAACTTGTTAACGCACTTGTCAAAATCCTGTTTAAAGTCTGGATACTTTGCGTACACGTGATGCAGACGTTCAGGGTATTTGTTGCTTATGTGCCAAGTGCACAAGTTGTGTCGAGTATCTGGGAAGACGGTAGCAATAGCCTTCTTCATTGCCAAATCTTGATCGGTGATGATAACTTTGGGTGCTTTGAAGTTCATTGCTTCCAGCCACGTCCTAAACAACCATACAAAAGAACTCTCGCTCTCGTCCCTTAACAAGGCGAACCCGAACAGGATGGAGTGATAATGATGATTGACGCCCGTGAAAGGAGCGAACGGCATCGAGTACTTGTTGGTACGGTATGTGGTGTCGAAAGTCACGACATCCCCAAAATGCTTATAAGCTAGCCTCGAACGACCGTCGACCCAAAAAATTGTGCTAACTCGATGCTCGTCGTCAAGTTTATAATCGAAGGTAAACTGCGGGTCCTCCATCTGCATCCGTTTCAATAGGCTCATTGTGGATTGAGCATCATTGAGGTCATACGCGGCTCGTCTATGGGTTCGGACCGCGTTACGAACGTCTGTCGTGTTAAAGTTTAAATTTTGAATTCCCCCAGCCTGTTCAGCAAGAACATTAACAATGTCGGTAGGTCCTATCCGCGCATTGCTCATTGTGTGAATTAGGCTCCTCGCGACCTTACCCATCTTCTTGTGTTGATGCATCTGACTCACCTTAGAAGGGTTACTAACGGGTGATTGTGTGCCAGTTCCAGGCTGGTAATAAGCCAATGATCTTGCTTGGGTTTATAGCTTACGAACATCTTGACCTGGCAATTCGTGCGCGCAAAGCAGTCCCGTCTTCTACGCGAATATCCTATTTCGTCATCACTGTCATCATTGCCTACGCGTGTCTCATTTTGCAGTGGGTTTCTGCCCCTATGACACTCGTATAAGCGAGAGCATATTTTTTTGTTACGTTGCTTGTTCTTGTAGTCTTTATTCTAATGCCAAAACCAACCCTCAATGAATACGCTCGAAAACATTCTTCAGCTTCTTCCAATGTTTGAAATGTTCGTCCTAGATACGGATCACTAGCATCTACGGGGTGTTGGAGCTCGACACGAAATCAGACATTGTGAAACAAGACCTATGTAGAAATAGACTACGCTTACATATCAAATGGCGTTTCTTAAACATAACAAATCAAAATTACCTTGATGAATAGACCAA
>JAVXUP010005045.1:0-23029 GCA_033070095.1 Escallonia herrerae | reverse complement strand
CTTCGGTGGCGGCGGTGAAAGTTCTTCAGCTCGGGGGGGTGGGAACGGTCGCGGAAGCAGCATGCCAATGCCGACGGCATCGCAACAGCGCGCTTTGGGGGTCCAAGTGCTTGGCCCTTGCGGCGTGCTTATTAGAATTTAGCGCGCGAGAGCAAACGGGTGCGATCATACCAGCACTAATGCACCGGATCCCATCAGAACTCCGCAGTTAAGCGTGCTTGGGCGAGAGTAGTACTAGGATGGGTGACCCCCTGGGAAGTCCTCGTGTTGCACCCCTTTTTTCGATTTTTCGACACGCTTCTTTTTTATTTTTATTATTATTATTATTATTATTATTATTTCACTTCATTTTTCCCCATTTGGCACGACGTGGGTCTCTTCGAGACGGTCGTTTTGACTGGTCACGGCGCCCGTGGCTGCGTACGGCTCGAAAGTTACGGGTAAAACGGCGGGCTTCGGTGGCGGCGGTGAAAGTTCTTCAGCTCGGGGGGGTGGGAACGGTCGCGGAAGCAGCATGCCAATGCCGACGGCATCGCAACAGCGCGCTTTGGGGGTCCAAGTGCTTGGCCCTTGCGGCGTGCTTATTAGAATTTAGCGCGCGAGAGCAAACGGGTGCGATCATACCAGCACTAATGCACCGGATCCCATCAGAACTCCGCAGTTAAGCGTGCTTGGGCGAGAGTAGTACTAGGATGGGTGACCCCCTGGGAAGTCCTCGTGTTGCACCCCTTTTTTCGATTTTTCGACACGCTTCTTTTTTATTATTATTATTATTATTATTATTATTATTTCACTTCATTTTTCCCCATTTGGCACGACGTGGGTCTCTTCGAGACGGTCGTTTTGACTGGTCACGGCGCCCGTGGCTGCGTACGGCTCGAAAGTTACGGGTAAAACGGCGGGCTTCGGTGGCGGCGGTGAAAGTTCTTCAGCTCGGGGGGGTGGGAACGGTCGCGGAAGCAGCATGCCAATGCCGACGGCATCGCAACAGCGCGCTTTGGGGGTCCAAGTGCTTGGCCCTTGCGGCGTGCTTATTAGAATTTAGCGCGCGAGAGCAAACGGGTGCGATCATACCAGCACTAATGCACCGGATCCCATCAGAACTCCGCAGTTAAGCGTGCTTGGGCGAGAGTAGTACTAGGATGGGTGACCCCCTGGGAAGTCCTCGTGTTGCACCCCTTTTTTCGATTTTTCGACACGCTTCTTTTTTATTTTTATTATTATTATTATTATTTTTTTTTTTTCACTTCATTTTTCCCCATTTGGCACGACGTGGGTCTCTTCGAGACGGTCGTTTTGACTGGTCACGGCGCCCGTGGCTGCGTACGGCTCGAAAGTTACGGGTAAAACGGCGGGCTTCGGTGGCGGCGGTGAAAGTTCTTCAGCTCGGGGGGGTGGGAACGGTCGCGGAAGCAGCATGCCAATGCCGACGGCATCGCAACAGCGCGCTTTGGGGGTCCAAGTGCTTGGCCCTTGCGGCGTGCTTATTAGAATTTAGCGCGCGAGAGCAAACGGGTGCGATCATACCAGCACTAATGCACCGGATCCCATCAGAACTCCGCAGTTAAGCGTGCTTGGGCGAGAGTAGTACTAGGATGGGTGACCCCCTGGGAAGTCCTCGTGTTGCACCCCTTTTTTCGATTTTTCGACACGCTTCTTTTTTATTTTTATTATTATTATTATTTTATTTCACTTCATTTTTCCCCATTTGGCACGACGTGGGTCTCTTCGAGACGGTCGTTTTGACTGGTCACGGCGCCCGTGGCTGCGTACGGCTCGAAAGTTACGGGTAAAACGGCGGGCTTCGGTGGCGGCGGTGAAAGTTCTTCAGCTCGGGGGGGTGGGAACGGTCGCGGAAGCAGCATGCCAATGCCGACGGCATCGCAACAGCGCGCTTTGGGGGTCCAAGTGCTTGGCCCTTGCGGCGTGCTTATTAGAATTTAGCGCGCGAGAGCAAACGGGTGCGATCATACCAGCACTAATGCACCGGATCCCATCAGAACTCCGCAGTTAAGCGTGCTTGGGCGAGAGTAGTACTAGGATGGGTGACCCCCTGGGAAGTCCTCGTGTTGCACCCCTTTTTTCGATTTTTCGACACGCTTCTTTTTTATTTTTATTATTATTATTATTATTATTATTCACTTCATTTTTCCCCATTTGGCACGACGTGGGTCTCTTCGAGACGGTCGTTTTGACTGGTCACGGCGCCCGTGGCTGCGTACGGCTCGAAAGTTACGGGTAAAACGGCGGGCTTCGGTGGCGGCGGTGAAAGTTCTTCAGCTCGGGGGGGTGGGAACGGTCGCGGAAGCAGCATGCCAATGCCGACGGCATCGCAACAGCGCGCTTTGGGGGTCCAAGTGCTTGGCCCTTGCGGCGTGCTTATTAGAATTTAGCGCGCGAGAGCAAACGGGTGCGATCATACCAGCACTAATGCACCGGATCCCATCAGAACTCCGCAGTTAAGCGTGCTTGGGCGAGAGTAGTACTAGGATGGGTGACCCCCTGGGAAGTCCTCGTGTTGCACCCCTTTTTTCGATTTTTCGACACGCTTCTTTTTTATTTTTATTATTATTATTATTATTATTCACTTCATTTTTCCCCATTTGGCACGACGTGGGTCTCTTCGAGACGGTCGTTTTGACTGGTCACGGCGCCCGTGGCTGCGTACGGCTCGAAAGTTACGGGTAAAACGGCGGGCTTCGGTGGCGGCGGTGAAAGTTCTTCAGCTCGGGGGGGTGGGAACGGTCGCGGAAGCAGCATGCCAATGCCGACGGCATCGCAACAGCGCGCTTTGGGGGTCCAAGTGCTTGGCCCTTGCGGCGTGCTTATTAGAATTTAGCGCGCGAGAGCAAACGGGTGCGATCATACCAGCACTAATGCACCGGATCCCATCAGAACTCCGCAGTTAAGCGTGCTTGGGCGAGAGTAGTACTAGGATGGGTGACCCCCTGGGAAGTCCTCGTGTTGCACCCCTTTTTTCGATTTTTCGACACGCTTCTTTTTTATTTATTATTATTATTATTATTATTTCACTTCATTTTTCCCCATTTGGCACGACGTGGGTCTCTTCGAGACGGTCGTTTTGACTGGTCACGGCGCCCGTGGCTGCGTACGGCTCGAAAGTTACGGGTAAAACGGCGGGCTTCGGTGGCGGCGGTGAAAGTTCTTCAGCTCGGGGGGGTGGGAACGGTCGCGGAAGCAGCATGCCAATGCCGACGGCATCGCAACAGCGCGCTTTGGGGGTCCAAGTGCTTGGCCCTTGCGGCGTGCTTATTAGAATTTAGCGCGCGAGAGCAAACGGGTGCGATCATACCAGCACTAATGCACCGGATCCCATCAGAACTCCGCAGTTAAGCGTGCTTGGGCGAGAGTAGTACTAGGATGGGTGACCCCCTGGGAAGTCCTCGTGTTGCACCCCTTTTTTCGATTTTTCGACACGCTTCTTTTTTATTTTTATTATTATTATTATTATTATTATTATTTCACTTCATTTTTCCCCATTTGGCACGACGTGGGTCTCTTCGAGACGGTCGTTTTGACTGGTCACGGCGCCCGTGGCTGCGTACGGCTCGAAAGTTACGGGTAAAACGGCGGGCTTCGGTGGCGGCGGTGAAAGTTCTTCAGCTCGGGGGGGTGGGAACGGTCGCGGAAGCAGCATGCCAATGCCGACGGCATCGCAACAGCGCGCTTTGGGGGTCCAAGTGCTTGGCCCTTGCGGCGTGCTTATTAGAATTTAGCGCGCGAGAGCAAACGGGTGCGATCATACCAGCACTAATGCACCGGATCCCATCAGAACTCCGCAGTTAAGCGTGCTTGGGCGAGAGTAGTACTAGGATGGGTGACCCCCTGGGAAGTCCTCGTGTTGCACCCCTTTTTTCGATTTTTCGACACGCTTCTTTTTTATTTTTATTATTATTATTATTATTATTATTATTATTATTCACTTCATTTTTCCCCATTTGGCACGACGTGGGTCTCTTCGAGACGGTCGTTTTGACTGGTCACGGCGCCCGTGGCTGCGTACGGCTCGAAAGTTACGGGTAAAACGGCGGGCTTCGGTGGCGGCGGTGAAAGTTCTTCAGCTCGGGGGGGTGGGAACGGTCGCGGAAGCAGCATGCCAATGCCGACGGCATCGCAACAGCGCGCTTTGGGGGTCCAAGTGCTTGGCCCTTGCGGCGTGCTTATTAGAATTTAGCGCGCGAGAGCAAACGGGTGCGATCATACCAGCACTAATGCACCGGATCCCATCAGAACTCCGCAGTTAAGCGTGCTTGGGCGAGAGTAGTACTAGGATGGGTGACCCCCTGGGAAGTCCTCGTGTTGCACCCCTTTTTTCGATTTTTCGACACGCTTCTTTTTTATTTTTATTATTATTATTATTATTATTATTTCACTTCATTTTTCCCCATTTGGCACGACGTGGGTCTCTTCGAGACGGTCGTTTTGACTGGTCACGGCGCCCGTGGCTGCGTACGGCTCGAAAGTTACGGGTAAAACGGCGGGCTTCGGTGGCGGCGGTGAAAGTTCTTCAGCTCGGGGGGGTGGGAACGGTCGCGGAAGCAGCATGCCAATGCCGACGGCATCGCAACAGCGCGCTTTGGGGGTCCAAGTGCTTGGCCCTTGCGGCGTGCTTATTAGAATTTAGCGCGCGAGAGCAAACGGGTGCGATCATACCAGCACTAATGCACCGGATCCCATCAGAACTCCGCAGTTAAGCGTGCTTGGGCGAGAGTAGTACTAGGATGGGTGACCCCCTGGGAAGTCCTCGTGTTGCACCCCTTTTTTCGATTTTTCGACACGCTTCTTTTTTATTTTTATTATTATTATTATTATTATTATTTTTTCACTTCATTTTTCCCCATTTGGCACGACGTGGGTCTCTTCGAGACGGTCGTTTTGACTGGTCACGGCGCCCGTGGCTGCGTACGGCTCGAAAGTTACGGGTAAAACGGCGGGCTTCGGTGGCGGCGGTGAAAGTTCTTCAGCTCGGGGGGGTGGGAACGGTCGCGGAAGCAGCATGCCAATGCCGACGGCATCGCAACAGCGCGCTTTGGGGGTCCAAGTGCTTGGCCCTTGCGGCGTGCTTATTAGAATTTAGCGCGCGAGAGCAAACGGGTGCGATCATACCAGCACTAATGCACCGGATCCCATCAGAACTCCGCAGTTAAGCGTGCTTGGGCGAGAGTAGTACTAGGATGGGTGACCCCCTGGGAAGTCCTCGTGTTGCACCCCTTTTTTCGATTTTTCGACACGCTTCTTTTTTATTTTTATTATTATTATTATTATTTTTTCACTTCATTTTTCCCCATTTGGCACGACGTGGGTCTCTTCGAGACGGTCGTTTTGACTGGTCACGGCGCCCGTGGCTGCGTACGGCTCGAAAGTTACGGGTAAAACGGCGGGCTTCGGTGGCGGCGGTGAAAGTTCTTCAGCTCGGGGGGGTGGGAACGGTCGCGGAAGCAGCATGCCAATGCCGACGGCATCGCAACAGCGCGCTTTGGGGGTCCAAGTGCTTGGCCCTTGCGGCGTGCTTATTAGAATTTAGCGCGCGAGAGCAAACGGGTGCGATCATACCAGCACTAATGCACCGGATCCCATCAGAACTCCGCAGTTAAGCGTGCTTGGGCGAGAGTAGTACTAGGATGGGTGACCCCCTGGGAAGTCCTCGTGTTGCACCCCTTTTTTCGATTTTTCGACACGCTTCTTTTTTATTTTTATTATTATTATTATTATTATTTCACTTCATTTTTCCCCATTTGGCACGACGTGGGTCTCTTCGAGACGGTCGTTTTGACTGGTCACGGCGCCCGTGGCTGCGTACGGCTCGAAAGTTACGGGTAAAACGGCGGGCTTCGGTGGCGGCGGTGAAAGTTCTTCAGCTCGGGGGGGTGGGAACGGTCGCGGAAGCAGCATGCCAATGCCGACGGCATCGCAACAGCGCGCTTTGGGGGTCCAAGTGCTTGGCCCTTGCGGCGTGCTTATTAGAATTTAGCGCGCGAGAGCAAACGGGTGCGATCATACCAGCACTAATGCACCGGATCCCATCAGAACTCCGCAGTTAAGCGTGCTTGGGCGAGAGTAGTACTAGGATGGGTGACCCCCTGGGAAGTCCTCGTGTTGCACCCCTTTTTTCGATTTTTCGACACGCTTCTTTTTTATTTTTATTATTATTATTATTATTATTATTATTATTCACTTCATTTTTCCCCATTTGGCACGACGTGGGTCTCTTCGAGACGGTCGTTTTGACTGGTCACGGCGCCCGTGGCTGCGTACGGCTCGAAAGTTACGGGTAAAACGGCGGGCTTCGGTGGCGGCGGTGAAAGTTCTTCAGCTCGGGGGGGTGGGAACGGTCGCGGAAGCAGCATGCCAATGCCGACGGCATCGCAACAGCGCGCTTTGGGGGTCCAAGTGCTTGGCCCTTGCGGCGTGCTTATTAGAATTTAGCGCGCGAGAGCAAACGGGTGCGATCATACCAGCACTAATGCACCGGATCCCATCAGAACTCCGCAGTTAAGCGTGCTTGGGCGAGAGTAGTACTAGGATGGGTGACCCCCTGGGAAGTCCTCGTGTTGCACCCCTTTTTTCGATTTTTCGACACGCTTCTTTTTTATTTTTATTATTATTATTATTATTTTTTTTTTTCACTTCATTTTTCCCCATTTGGCACGACGTGGGTCTCTTCGAGACGGTCGTTTTGACTGGTCACGGCGCCCGTGGCTGCGTACGGCTCGAAAGTTACGGGTAAAACGGCGGGCTTCGGTGGCGGCGGTGAAAGTTCTTCAGCTCGGGGGGGTGGGAACGGTCGCGGAAGCAGCATGCCAATGCCGACGGCATCGCAACAGCGCGCTTTGGGGGTCCAAGTGCTTGGCCCTTGCGGCGTGCTTATTAGAATTTAGCGCGCGAGAGCAAACGGGTGCGATCATACCAGCACTAATGCACCGGATCCCATCAGAACTCCGCAGTTAAGCGTGCTTGGGCGAGAGTAGTACTAGGATGGGTGACCCCCTGGGAAGTCCTCGTGTTGCACCCCTTTTTTCGATTTTTCGACACGCTTCTTTTTTATTTTTATTATTATTATTATTATTATTATTTTCACTTCATTTTTCCCCATTTGGCACGACGTGGGTCTCTTCGAGACGGTCGTTTTGACTGGTCACGGCGCCCGTGGCTGCGTACGGCTCGAAAGTTACGGGTAAAACGGCGGGCTTCGGTGGCGGCGGTGAAAGTTCTTCAGCTCGGGGGGGTGGGAACGGTCGCGGAAGCAGCATGCCAATGCCGACGGCATCGCAACAGCGCGCTTTGGGGGTCCAAGTGCTTGGCCCTTGCGGCGTGCTTATTAGAATTTAGCGCGCGAGAGCAAACGGGTGCGATCATACCAGCACTAATGCACCGGATCCCATCAGAACTCCGCAGTTAAGCGTGCTTGGGCGAGAGTAGTACTAGGATGGGTGACCCCCTGGGAAGTCCTCGTGTTGCACCCCTTTTTTCGATTTTTCGACACGCTTCTTTTTTATTTTTATTATTATTATTATTATTATTTTCACTTCATTTTTCCCCATTTGGCACGACGTGGGTCTCTTCGAGACGGTCGTTTTGACTGGTCACGGCGCCCGTGGCTGCGTACGGCTCGAAAGTTACGGGTAAAACGGCGGGCTTCGGTGGCGGCGGTGAAAGTTCTTCAGCTCGGGGGGGTGGGAACGGTCGCGGAAGCAGCATGCCAATGCCGACGGCATCGCAACAGCGCGCTTTGGGGGTCCAAGTGCTTGGCCCTTGCGGCGTGCTTATTAGAATTTAGCGCGCGAGAGCAAACGGGTGCGATCATACCAGCACTAATGCACCGGATCCCATCAGAACTCCGCAGTTAAGCGTGCTTGGGCGAGAGTAGTACTAGGATGGGTGACCCCCTGGGAAGTCCTCGTGTTGCACCCCTTTTTTCGATTTTTCGACACGCTTCTTTTTTATTTTTATTATTATTATTATTATTATTCACTTCATTTTTCCCCATTTGGCACGACGTGGGTCTCTTCGAGACGGTCGTTTTGACTGGTCACGGCGCCCGTGGCTGCGTACGGCTCGAAAGTTACGGGTAAAACGGCGGGCTTCGGTGGCGGCGGTGAAAGTTCTTCAGCTCGGGGGGGTGGGAACGGTCGCGGAAGCAGCATGCCAATGCCGACGGCATCGCAACAGCGCGCTTTGGGGGTCCAAGTGCTTGGCCCTTGCGGCGTGCTTATTAGAATTTAGCGCGCGAGAGCAAACGGGTGCGATCATACCAGCACTAATGCACCGGATCCCATCAGAACTCCGCAGTTAAGCGTGCTTGGGCGAGAGTAGTACTAGGATGGGTGACCCCCTGGGAAGTCCTCGTGTTGCACCCCTTTTTTCGATTTTTCGACACGCTTCTTTTTTTTTTTATTATTATTATTATTATTATTTTTTCACTTCATTTTTCCCCATTTGGCACGACGTGGGTCTCTTCGAGACGGTCGTTTTGACTGGTCACGGCGCCCGTGGCTGCGTACGGCTCGAAAGTTACGGGTAAAACGGCGGGCTTCGGTGGCGGCGGTGAAAGTTCTTCAGCTCGGGGGGGTGGGAACGGTCGCGGAAGCAGCATGCCAATGCCGACGGCATCGCAACAGCGCGCTTTGGGGGTCCAAGTGCTTGGCCCTTGCGGCGTGCTTATTAGAATTTAGCGCGCGAGAGCAAACGGGTGCGATCATACCAGCACTAATGCACCGGATCCCATCAGAACTCCGCAGTTAAGCGTGCTTGGGCGAGAGTAGTACTAGGATGGGTGACCCCCTGGGAAGTCCTCGTGTTGCACCCCTTTTTTCGATTTTTCGACACGCTTCTTTTTTATTTATTATTATTATTATTATTATTATTATTTCACTTCATTTTTCCCCATTTGGCACGACGTGGGTCTCTTCGAGACGGTCGTTTTGACTGGTCACGGCGCCCGTGGCTGCGTACGGCTCGAAAGTTACGGGTAAAACGGCGGGCTTCGGTGGCGGCGGTGAAAGTTCTTCAGCTCGGGGGGGTGGGAACGGTCGCGGAAGCAGCATGCCAATGCCGACGGCATCGCAACAGCGCGCTTTGGGGGTCCAAGTGCTTGGCCCTTGCGGCGTGCTTATTAGAATTTAGCGCGCGAGAGCAAACGGGTGCGATCATACCAGCACTAATGCACCGGATCCCATCAGAACTCCGCAGTTAAGCGTGCTTGGGCGAGAGTAGTACTAGGATGGGTGACCCCCTGGGAAGTCCTCGTGTTGCACCCCTTTTTTCGATTTTTCGACACGCTTCTTTTTTTTTTTATTTATTATTATTATTATTATTATTATTATTATTATTCACTTCATTTTTCCCCATTTGGCACGACGTGGGTCTCTTCGAGACGGTCGTTTTGACTGGTCACGGCGCCCGTGGCTGCGTACGGCTCGAAAGTTACGGGTAAAACGGCGGGCTTCGGTGGCGGCGGTGAAAGTTCTTCAGCTCGGGGGGGTGGGAACGGTCGCGGAAGCAGCATGCCAATGCCGACGGCATCGCAACAGCGCGCTTTGGGGGTCCAAGTGCTTGGCCCTTGCGGCGTGCTTATTAGAATTTAGCGCGCGAGAGCAAACGGGTGCGATCATACCAGCACTAATGCACCGGATCCCATCAGAACTCCGCAGTTAAGCGTGCTTGGGCGAGAGTAGTACTAGGATGGGTGACCCCCTGGGAAGTCCTCGTGTTGCACCCCTTTTTTCGATTTTTCGACACGCTTCTTTTTTATTTTTATTATTATTATTATTATTTTATTTTTCACTTCATTTTTCCCCATTTGGCACGACGTGGGTCTCTTCGAGACGGTCGTTTTGACTGGTCACGGCGCCCGTGGCTGCGTACGGCTCGAAAGTTACGGGTAAAACGGCGGGCTTCGGTGGCGGCGGTGAAAGTTCTTCAGCTCGGGGGGGTGGGAACGGTCGCGGAAGCAGCATGCCAATGCCGACGGCATCGCAACAGCGCGCTTTGGGGGTCCAAGTGCTTGGCCCTTGCGGCGTGCTTATTAGAATTTAGCGCGCGAGAGCAAACGGGTGCGATCATACCAGCACTAATGCACCGGATCCCATCAGAACTCCGCAGTTAAGCGTGCTTGGGCGAGAGTAGTACTAGGATGGGTGACCCCCTGGGAAGTCCTCGTGTTGCACCCCTTTTTTCGATTTTTCGACACGCTTCTTTTTTATTTATTATTATTATTATTATTATTATTTTCACTTCATTTTTCCCCATTTGGCACGACGTGGGTCTCTTCGAGACGGTCGTTTTGACTGGTCACGGCGCCCGTGGCTGCGTACGGCTCGAAAGTTACGGGTAAAACGGCGGGCTTCGGTGGCGGCGGTGAAAGTTCTTCAGCTCGGGGGGGTGGGAACGGTCGCGGAAGCAGCATGCCAATGCCGACGGCATCGCAACAGCGCGCTTTGGGGGTCCAAGTGCTTGGCCCTTGCGGCGTGCTTATTAGAATTTAGCGCGCGAGAGCAAACGGGTGCGATCATACCAGCACTAATGCACCGGATCCCATCAGAACTCCGCAGTTAAGCGTGCTTGGGCGAGAGTAGTACTAGGATGGGTGACCCCCTGGGAAGTCCTCGTGTTGCACCCCTTTTTTCGATTTTTCGACACGCTTCTTTTTTATTTTTATTATTATTATTATTATTTATTTCACTTCATTTTTCCCCATTTGGCACGACGTGGGTCTCTTCGAGACGGTCGTTTTGACTGGTCACGGCGCCCGTGGCTGCGTACGGCTCGAAAGTTACGGGTAAAACGGCGGGCTTCGGTGGCGGCGGTGAAAGTTCTTCAGCTCGGGGGGGTGGGAACGGTCGCGGAAGCAGCATGCCAATGCCGACGGCATCGCAACAGCGCGCTTTGGGGGTCCAAGTGCTTGGCCCTTGCGGCGTGCTTATTAGAATTTAGCGCGCGAGAGCAAACGGGTGCGATCATACCAGCACTAATGCACCGGATCCCATCAGAACTCCGCAGTTAAGCGTGCTTGGGCGAGAGTAGTACTAGGATGGGTGACCCCCTGGGAAGTCCTCGTGTTGCACCCCTTTTTTCGATTTTTCGACACGCTTCTTTTTTATTTATTATTATTATTATTATTATTATTTCACTTCATTTTTCCCCATTTGGCACGACGTGGGTCTCTTCGAGACGGTCGTTTTGACTGGTCACGGCGCCCGTGGCTGCGTACGGCTCGAAAGTTACGGGTAAAACGGCGGGCTTCGGTGGCGGCGGTGAAAGTTCTTCAGCTCGGGGGGGTGGGAACGGTCGCGGAAGCAGCATGCCAATGCCGACGGCATCGCAACAGCGCGCTTTGGGGGTCCAAGTGCTTGGCCCTTGCGGCGTGCTTATTAGAATTTAGCGCGCGAGAGCAAACGGGTGCGATCATACCAGCACTAATGCACCGGATCCCATCAGAACTCCGCAGTTAAGCGTGCTTGGGCGAGAGTAGTACTAGGATGGGTGACCCCCTGGGAAGTCCTCGTGTTGCACCCCTTTTTTCGATTTTTCGACACGCTTCTTTTTTATTTTTTTTTATTATTATTATTATTATTATTATTATTTTCACTTCATTTTTCCCCATTTGGCACGACGTGGGTCTCTTCGAGACGGTCGTTTTGACTGGTCACGGCGCCCGTGGCTGCGTACGGCTCGAAAGTTACGGGTAAAACGGCGGGCTTCGGTGGCGGCGGTGAAAGTTCTTCAGCTCGGGGGGGTGGGAACGGTCGCGGAAGCAGCATGCCAATGCCGACGGCATCGCAACAGCGCGCTTTGGGGGTCCAAGTGCTTGGCCCTTGCGGCGTGCTTATTAGAATTTAGCGCGCGAGAGCAAACGGGTGCGATCATACCAGCACTAATGCACCGGATCCCATCAGAACTCCGCAGTTAAGCGTGCTTGGGCGAGAGTAGTACTAGGATGGGTGACCCCCTGGGAAGTCCTCGTGTTGCACCCCTTTTTTCGATTTTTCGACACGCTTCTTTTTTATTTTTATTATTATTATTATTATTATTATTATTTTCACTTCATTTTTCCCCATTTGGCACGACGTGGGTCTCTTCGAGACGGTCGTTTTGACTGGTCACGGCGCCCGTGGCTGCGTACGGCTCGAAAGTTACGGGTAAAACGGCGGGCTTCGGTGGCGGCGGTGAAAGTTCTTCAGCTCGGGGGGGTGGGAACGGTCGCGGAAGCAGCATGCCAATGCCGACGGCATCGCAACAGCGCGCTTTGGGGGTCCAAGTGCTTGGCCCTTGCGGCGTGCTTATTAGAATTTAGCGCGCGAGAGCAAACGGGTGCGATCATACCAGCACTAATGCACCGGATCCCATCAGAACTCCGCAGTTAAGCGTGCTTGGGCGAGAGTAGTACTAGGATGGGTGACCCCCTGGGAAGTCCTCGTGTTGCACCCCTTTTTTCGATTTTTCGACACGCTTCTTTTTTATTTTTATTATTATTATTATTATTATTATTATTATTATTATTATTCACTTCATTTTTCCCCATTTGGCACGACGTGGGTCTCTTCGAGACGGTCGTTTTGACTGGTCACGGCGCCCGTGGCTGCGTACGGCTCGAAAGTTACGGGTAAAACGGCGGGCTTCGGTGGCGGCGGTGAAAGTTCTTCAGCTCGGGGGGGTGGGAACGGTCGCGGAAGCAGCATGCCAATGCCGACGGCATCGCAACAGCGCGCTTTGGGGGTCCAAGTGCTTGGCCCTTGCGGCGTGCTTATTAGAATTTAGCGCGCGAGAGCAAACGGGTGCGATCATACCAGCACTAATGCACCGGATCCCATCAGAACTCCGCAGTTAAGCGTGCTTGGGCGAGAGTAGTACTAGGATGGGTGACCCCCTGGGAAGTCCTCGTGTTGCACCCCTTTTTTCGATTTTTCGACACGCTTCTTTTTTATTTTTATTATTATTATTATTATTATTATTTTTTCACTTCATTTTTCCCCATTTGGCACGACGTGGGTCTCTTCGAGACGGTCGTTTTGACTGGTCACGGCGCCCGTGGCTGCGTACGGCTCGAAAGTTACGGGTAAAACGGCGGGCTTCGGTGGCGGCGGTGAAAGTTCTTCAGCTCGGGGGGGTGGGAACGGTCGCGGAAGCAGCATGCCAATGCCGACGGCATCGCAACAGCGCGCTTTGGGGGTCCAAGTGCTTGGCCCTTGCGGCGTGCTTATTAGAATTTAGCGCGCGAGAGCAAACGGGTGCGATCATACCAGCACTAATGCACCGGATCCCATCAGAACTCCGCAGTTAAGCGTGCTTGGGCGAGAGTAGTACTAGGATGGGTGACCCCCTGGGAAGTCCTCGTGTTGCACCCCTTTTTTCGATTTTTCGACACGCTTCTTTTTTATTTATTATTATTATTATTATTATTATTTCACTTCATTTTTCCCCATTTGGCACGACGTGGGTCTCTTCGAGACGGTCGTTTTGACTGGTCACGGCGCCCGTGGCTGCGTACGGCTCGAAAGTTACGGGTAAAACGGCGGGCTTCGGTGGCGGCGGTGAAAGTTCTTCAGCTCGGGGGGGTGGGAACGGTCGCGGAAGCAGCATGCCAATGCCGACGGCATCGCAACAGCGCGCTTTGGGGGTCCAAGTGCTTGGCCCTTGCGGCGTGCTTATTAGAATTTAGCGCGCGAGAGCAAACGGGTGCGATCATACCAGCACTAATGCACCGGATCCCATCAGAACTCCGCAGTTAAGCGTGCTTGGGCGAGAGTAGTACTAGGATGGGTGACCCCCTGGGAAGTCCTCGTGTTGCACCCCTTTTTTCGATTTTTCGACACGCTTCTTTTTTATTATTATTATTATTATTATTATTATTATTATTATTATTCACTTCATTTTTCCCCATTTGGCACGACGTGGGTCTCTTCGAGACGGTCGTTTTGACTGGTCACGGCGCCCGTGGCTGCGTACGGCTCGAAAGTTACGGGTAAAACGGCGGGCTTCGGTGGCGGCGGTGAAAGTTCTTCAGCTCGGGGGGGTGGGAACGGTCGCGGAAGCAGCATGCCAATGCCGACGGCATCGCAACAGCGCGCTTTGGGGGTCCAAGTGCTTGGCCCTTGCGGCGTGCTTATTAGAATTTAGCGCGCGAGAGCAAACGGGTGCGATCATACCAGCACTAATGCACCGGATCCCATCAGAACTCCGCAGTTAAGCGTGCTTGGGCGAGAGTAGTACTAGGATGGGTGACCCCCTGGGAAGTCCTCGTGTTGCACCCCTTTTTTCGATTTTTCGACACGCTTCTTTTTTATTTTTATTATTATTATTATTATTATTATTATTATTTTTTCACTTCATTTTTCCCCATTTGGCACGACGTGGGTCTCTTCGAGACGGTCGTTTTGACTGGTCACGGCGCCCGTGGCTGCGTACGGCTCGAAAGTTACGGGTAAAACGGCGGGCTTCGGTGGCGGCGGTGAAAGTTCTTCAGCTCGGGGGGGTGGGAACGGTCGCGGAAGCAGCATGCCAATGCCGACGGCATCGCAACAGCGCGCTTTGGGGGTCCAAGTGCTTGGCCCTTGCGGCGTGCTTATTAGAATTTAGCGCGCGAGAGCAAACGGGTGCGATCATACCAGCACTAATGCACCGGATCCCATCAGAACTCCGCAGTTAAGCGTGCTTGGGCGAGAGTAGTACTAGGATGGGTGACCCCCTGGGAAGTCCTCGTGTTGCACCCCTTTTTTCGATTTTTCGACACGCTTCTTTTTTATTTTTATTATTATTATTATTATTTTTTTCACTTCATTTTTCCCCATTTGGCACGACGTGGGTCTCTTCGAGACGGTCGTTTTGACTGGTCACGGCGCCCGTGGCTGCGTACGGCTCGAAAGTTACGGGTAAAACGGCGGGCTTCGGTGGCGGCGGTGAAAGTTCTTCAGCTCGGGGGGGTGGGAACGGTCGGGGAAGCAGCATGCCAATGCCGACGGCATCGCAACAGCGCGCTTTGGGGGTCCAAGTGCTTGGCCCTTGCGGCGTGCTTATTAGAATTTAGCGCGCGAGAGCAAACGGGTGCGATCATACCAGCACTAATGCACCGGATCCCATCAGAACTCCGCAGTTAAGCGTGCTTGGGCGAGAGTAGTACTAGGATGGGTGACCCCCTGGGAAGTCCTCGTGTTGCACCCCTTTTTTCGATTTTTCGACACGCTTCTTTTTTATTTTTATTATTATTATTATTATTATTATTATTATCACTTCATTTTTCCCCATTTGGCACGACGTGGGTCTCTTCGAGACGGTCGTTTTGACTGGTCACGGCGCCCGTGGCTGCGTACGGCTCGAAAGTTACGGGTAAAACGGCGGGCTTCGGTGGCGGCGGTGAAAGTTCTTCAGCTCGGGGGGGTGGGAACGGTCGGGGAAGCAGCATGCCAATGCCGACGGCATCGCAACAGCGCGCTTTGGGGGTCCAAGTGCTTGGCCCTTGCGGCGTGCTTATTAGAATTTAGCGCGCGAGAGCAAACGGGTGCGATCATACCAGCACTAATGCACCGGATCCCATCAGAACTCCGCAGTTAAGCGTGCTTGGGCGAGAGTAGTACTAGGATGGGTGACCCCCTGGGAAGTCCTCGTGTTGCACCCCTTTTTTCGATTTTTCGACACGCTTCTTTTTTATTTTTATTATTATTATTATTATTATTATTATTATTTTTTCACTTCATTTTTCCCCATTTGGCACGACGTGGGTCTCTTCGAGACGGTCGTTTTGACTGGTCACGGCGCCCGTGGCTGCGTACGGCTCGAAAGTTACGGGTAAAACGGCGGGCTTCGGTGGCGGCGGTGAAAGTTCTTCAGCTCGGGGGGGTGGGAACGGTCGGGGAAGCAGCATGCCAATGCCGACGGCATCGCAACAGCGCGCTTTGGGGGTCCAAGTGCTTGGCCCTTGCGGCGTGCTTATTAGAATTTAGCGCGCGAGAGCAAACGGGTGCGATCATACCAGCACTAATGCACCGGATCCCATCAGAACTCCGCAGTTAAGCGTGCTTGGGCGAGAGTAGTACTAGGATGGGTGACCCCCTGGGAAGTCCTCGTGTTGCACCCCTTTTTTCGATTTTTCGACACGCTTCTTTTTTATTTTTATTATTATTATTATTATTATTATTTCACTTCATTTTTCCCCATTTGGCACGACGTGGGTCTCTTCGAGACGGTCGTTTTGACTGGTCACGGCGCCCGTGGCTGCGTACGGCTCGAAAGTTACGGGTAAAACGGCGGGCTTCGGTGGCGGCGGTGAAAGTTCTTCAGCTCGGGGGGGTGGGAACGGTCGGGGAAGCAGCATGCCAATGCCGACGGCATCGCAACAGCGCGCTTTGGGGGTCCAAGTGCTTGGCCCTTGCGGCGTGCTTATTAGAATTTAGCGCGCGAGAGCAAACGGGTGCGATCATACCAGCACTAATGCACCGGATCCCATCAGAACTCCGCAGTTAAGCGTGCTTGGGCGAGAGTAGTACTAGGATGGGTGACCCCCTGGGAAGTCCTCGTGTTGCACCCCTTTTTTCGATTTTTCGACACGCTTCTTTTTTATTTTTATTATTATTATTATTATTATTATTATTCACTTCATTTTTCCCCATTTGGCACGACGTGGGTCTCTTCGAGACGGTCGTTTTGACTGGTCACGGCGCCCGTGGCTGCGTACGGCTCGAAAGTTACGGGTAAAACGGCGGGCTTCGGTGGCGGCGGTGAAAGTTCTTCAGCTCGGGGGGGTGGGAACGGTCGGGGAAGCAGCATGCCAATGCCGACGGCATCGCAACAGCGCGCTTTGGGGGTCCAAGTGCTTGGCCCTTGCGGCGTGCTTATTAGAATTTAGCGCGCGAGAGCAAACGGGTGCGATCATACCAGCACTAATGCACCGGATCCCATCAGAACTCCGCAGTTAAGCGTGCTTGGGCGAGAGTAGTACTAGGATGGGTGACCCCCTGGGAAGTCCTCGTGTTGCACCCCTTTTTTCGATTTTTCGACACGCTTCTTTTTTATTTTTATTATTATTATTATTATTATTTCACTTCATTTTTCCCCATTTGGCACGACGTGGGTCTCTTCGAGACGGTCGTTTTGACTGGTCACGGCGCCCGTGGCTGCGTACGGCTCGAAAGTTACGGGTAAAACGGCGGGCTTCGGTGGCGGCGGTGAAAGTTCTTCAGCTCGGGGGGGTGGGAACGGTCGGGGAAGCAGCATGCCAATGCCGACGGCATCGCAACAGCGCGCTTTGGGGGTCCAAGTGCTTGGCCCTTGCGGCGTGCTTATTAGAATTTAGCGCGCGAGAGCAAACGGGTGCGATCATACCAGCACTAATGCACCGGATCCCATCAGAACTCCGCAGTTAAGCGTGCTTGGGCGAGAGTAGTACTAGGATGGGTGACCCCCTGGGAAGTCCTCGTGTTGCACCCCTTTTTTCGATTTTTCGACACGCTTCTTTTTTATTTTTATTATTATTATTATTATTATTATTATTTTTCACTTCATTTTTCCCCATTTGGCACGACGTGGGTCTCTTCGAGACGGTCGTTTTGACTGGTCACGGCGCCCGTGGCTGCGTACGGCTCGAAAGTTACGGGTAAAACGGCGGGCTTCGGTGGCGGCGGTGAAAGTTCTTCAGCTCGGGGGGGTGGGAACGGTCGGGGAAGCAGCATGCCAATGCCGACGGCATCGCAACAGCGCGCTTTGGGGGTCCAAGTGCTTGGCCCTTGCGGCGTGCTTATTAGAATTTAGCGCGCGAGAGCAAACGGGTGCGATCATACCAGCACTAATGCACCGGATCCCATCAGAACTCCGCAGTTAAGCGTGCTTGGGCGAGAGTAGTACTAGGATGGGTGACCCCCTGGGAAGTCCTCGTGTTGCACCCCTTTTTTCGATTTTTCGACACGCTTCTTTTTTATTTTTATTATTATTATTATTATTATTATTATTATTTCACTTCATTTTTCCCCATTTGGCACGACGTGGGTCTCTTCGAGACGGTCGTTTTGACTGGTCACGGCGCCCGTGGCTGCGTACGGCTCGAAAGTTACGGGTAAAACGGCGGGCTTCGGTGGCGGCGGTGAAAGTTCTTCAGCTCGGGGGGGTGGGAACGGTCGGGGAAGCAGCATGCCAATGCCGACGGCATCGCAACAGCGCGCTTTGGGGGTCCAAGTGCTTGGCCCTTGCGGCGTGCTTATTAGAATTTAGCGCGCGAGAGCAAACGGGTGCGATCATACCAGCACTAATGCACCGGATCCCATCAGAACTCCGCAGTTAAGCGTGCTTGGGCGAGAGTAGTACTAGGATGGGTGACCCCCTGGGAAGTCCTCGTGTTGCACCCCTTTTTTCGATTTTTCGACACGCTTCTTTTTTATTTTTATTATTATTATTATTATTATTATTCACTTCATTTTTCCCCATTTGGCACGACGTGGGTCTCTTCGAGACGGTCGTTTTGACTGGTCACGGCGCCCGTGGCTGCGTACGGCTCGAAAGTTACGGGTAAAACGGCGGGCTTCGGTGGCGGCGGTGAAAGTTCTTCAGCTCGGGGGGGTGGGAACGGTCGGGGAAGCAGCATGCCAATGCCGACGGCATCGCAACAGCGCGCTTTGGGGGTCCAAGTGCTTGGCCCTTGCGGCGTGCTTATTAGAATTTAGCGCGCGAGAGCAAACGGGTGCGATCATACCAGCACTAATGCACCGGATCCCATCAGAACTCCGCAGTTAAGCGTGCTTGGGCGAGAGTAGTACTAGGATGGGTGACCCCCTGGGAAGTCCTCGTGTTGCACCCCTTTTTTCGATTTTTCGACACGCTTCTTTTTTATTTTTATTATTATTATTATTATTATTCACTTCATTTTTCCCCATTTGGCACGACGTGGGTCTCTTCGAGACGGTCGTTTTGACTGGTCACGGCGCCCGTGGCTGCGTACGGCTCGAAAGTTACGGGTAAAACGGCGGGCTTCGGTGGCGGCGGTGAAAGTTCTTCAGCTCGGGGGGGTGGGAACGGTCGGGAAGCAGCATGCCAATGCCGACGGCATCGCAACAGCGCGCTTTGGGGGTCCAAGTGCTTGGCCCTTGCGGCGTGCTTATTAGAATTTAGCGCGCGAGAGCAAACGGGTGCGATCATACCAGCACTAATGCACCGGATCCCATCAGAACTCCGCAGTTAAGCGTGCTTGGGCGAGAGTAGTACTAGGATGGGTGACCCCCTGGGAAGTCCTCGTGTTGCACCCCTTTTTTCGATTTTTCGACACGCTTCTTTTTTATTTTTATTATTATTATTATTATTATTTTCACTTCATTTTTCCCCATTTGGCACGACGTGGGTCTCTTCGAGACGGTCGTTTTGACTGGTCACGGCGCCCGTGGCTGCGTACGGCTCGAAAGTTACGGGTAAAACGGCGGGCTTCGGTGGCGGCGGTGAAAGTTCTTCAGCTCGGGGGGGTGGGAACGGTCGGGGAAGCAGCATGCCAATGCCGACGGCATCGCAACAGCGCGCTTTGGGGGTCCAAGTGCTTGGCCCTTGCGGCGTGCTTATTAGAATTTAGCGCGCGAGAGCAAACGGGTGCGATCATACCAGCACTAATGCACCGGATCCCATCAGAACTCCGCAGTTAAGCGTGCTTGGGCGAGAGTAGTACTAGGATGGGTGACCCCCTGGGAAGTCCTCGTGTTGCACCCCTTTTTTCGATTTTTCGACACGCTTCTTTTTTATTTTTATTATTATTATTATTATTCACTTCATTTTTCCCCATTTGGCACGACGTGGGTCTCTTCGAGACGGTCGTTTTGACTGGTCACGGCGCCCGTGGCTGCGTACGGCTCGAAAGTTACGGGTAAAACGGCGGGCTTCGGTGGCGGCGGTGAAAGTTCTTCAGCTCGGGGGGGTGGGAACGGTCGGGGAAGCAGCATGCCAATGCCGACGGCATCGCAACAGCGCGCTTTGGGGGTCCAAGTGCTTGGCCCTTGCGGCGTGCTTATTAGAATTTAGCGCGCGAGAGCAAACGGGTGCGATCATACCAGCACTAATGCACCGGATCCCATCAGAACTCCGCAGTTAAGCGTGCTTGGGCGAGAGTAGTACTAGGATGGGTGACCCCCTGGGAAGTCCTCGTGTTGCACCCCTTTTTTCGATTTTTCGACACGCTTCTTTTTTATTTTTATTATTATTATTATTATTATTATTATTATTATTATTCACTTCATTTTTCCCCATTTGGCACGACGTGGGTCTCTTCGAGACGGTCGTTTTGACTGGTCACGGCGCCCGTGGCTGCGTACGGCTCGAAAGTTACGGGTAAAACGGCGGGCTTCGGTGGCGGCGGTGAAAGTTCTTCAGCTCGGGGGGGTGGGAACGGTCGGGGAAGCAGCATGCCAATGCCGACGGCATCGCAACAGCGCGCTTTGGGGGTCCAAGTGCTTGGCCCTTGCGGCGTGCTTATTAGAATTTAGCGCGCGAGAGCAAACGGGTGCGATCATACCAGCACTAATGCACCGGATCCCATCAGAACTCCGCAGTTAAGCGTGCTTGGGCGAGAGTAGTACTAGGATGGGTGACCCCCTGGGAAGTCCTCGTGTTGCACCCCTTTTTTCGATTTTTCGACACGCTTCTTTTTTATTTTTATTATTATTATTATTATTATTATTATTTCACTTCATTTTTCCCCATTTGGCACGACGTGGGTCTCTTCGAGACGGTCGTTTTGACTGGTCACGGCGCCCGTGGCTGCGTACGGCTCGAAAGTTACGGGTAAAACGGCGGGCTTCGGTGGCGGCGGTGAAAGTTCTTCAGCTCGGGGGGGTGGGAACGGTCGCGGAAGCAGCATGCCAATGCCGACGGCATCGCAACAGCGCGCTTTGGGGGTCCAAGTGCTTGGCCCTTGCGGCGTGCTTATTAGAATTTAGCGCGCGAGAGCAAACGGGTGCGATCATACCAGCACTAATGCACCGGATCCCATCAGAACTCCGCAGTTAAGCGTGCTTGGGCGAGAGTAGTACTAGGATGGGTGACCCCCTGGGAAGTCCTCGTGTTGCACCCCTTTTTTCGATTTTTCGACACGCTTCTTTTTTATTTTTATTATTATTATTATTATTTTATTTCACTTCATTTTTCCCCATTTGGCACGACGTGGGTCTCTTCGAGACGGTCGTTTTGACTGGTCACGGCGCCCGTGGCTGCGTACGGCTCGAAAGTTACGGGTAAAACGGCGGGCTTCGGTGGCGGCGGTGAAAGTTCTTCAGCTCGGGGGGGTGGGAACGGTCGGGGAAGCAGCATGCCAATGCCGACGGCATCGCAACAGCGCGCTTTGGGGGTCCAAGTGCTTGGCCCTTGCGGCGTGCTTATTAGAATTTAGCGCGCGAGAGCAAACGGGTGCGATCATACCAGCACTAATGCACCGGATCCCATCAGAACTCCGCAGTTAAGCGTGCTTGGGCGAGAGTAGTACTAGGATGGGTGACCCCCTGGGAAGTCCTCGTGTTGCACCCCTTTTTTCGATTTTTCGACACGCTTCTTTTTTATTTTTATTATTATTATTATTATTATTATTTTTTCACTTCATTTTTCCCCATTTGGCACGACGTGGGTCTCTTCGAGACGGTCGTTTTGACTGGTCACGGCGCCCGTGGCTGCGTACGGCTCGAAAGTTACGGGTAAAACGGCGGGCTTCGGTGGCGGCGGTGAAAGTTCTTCAGCTCGGGGGGGTGGGAACGGTCGCGGAAGCAGCATGCCAATGCCGACGGCATCGCAACAGCGCGCTTTGGGGGTCCAAGTGCTTGGCCCTTGCGGCGTGCTTATTAGAATTTAGCGCGCGAGAGCAAACGGGTGCGATCATACCAGCACTAATGCACCGGATCCCATCAGAACTCCGCAGTTAAGCGTGCTTGGGCGAGAGTAGTACTAGGATGGGTGACCCCCTGGGAAGTCCTCGTGTTGCACCCCTTTTTTCGATTTTTCGACACGCTTCTTTTTTATTTTTATTATTATTATTATTATTATTATTATTATTTCACTTCATTTTTCCCCATTTGGCACGACGTGGGTCTCTTCGAGACGGTCGTTTTGACTGGTCACGGCGCCCGTGGCTGCGTACGGCTCGAAAGTTACGGGTAAAACGGCGGGCTTCGGTGGCGGCGGTGAAAGTTCTTCAGCTCGGGGGGGTGGGAACGGTCGCGGAAGCAGCATGCCAATGCCGACGGCATCGCAACAGCGCGCTTTGGGGGTCCAAGTGCTTGGCCCTTGCGGCGTGCTTATTAGAATTTAGCGCGCGAGAGCAAACGGGTGCGATCATACCAGCACTAATGCACCGGATCCCATCAGAACTCCGCAGTTAAGCGTGCTTGGGCGAGAGTAGTACTAGGATGGGTGACCCCCTGGGAAGTCCTCGTGTTGCACCCCTTTTTTCGATTTTTCGACACGCTTCTTTTTTATTTTTATTATTATTATTATTATTATTTCACTTCATTTTTCCCCATTTGGCACGACGTGGGTCTCTTCGAGACGGTCGTTTTGACTGGTCACGGCGCCCGTGGCTGCGTACGGCTCGAAAGTTACGGGTAAAACGGCGGGCTTCGGTGGCGGCGGTGAAAGTTCTTCAGCTCGGGGGGGTGGGAACGGTCGCGGAAGCAGCATGCCAATGCCGACGGCATCGCAACAGCGCGCTTTGGGGGTCCAAGTGCTTGGCCCTTGCGGCGTGCTTATTAGAATTTAGCGCGCGAGAGCAAACGGGTGCGATCATACCAGCACTAATGCACCGGATCCCATCAGAACTCCGCAGTTAAGCGTGCTTGGGCGAGAGTAGTACTAGGATGGGTGACCCCCTGGGAAGTCCTCGTGTTGCACCCCTTTTTTCGATTTTTCGACACGCTTCTTTTTATTTTTATTATTATTATTATTATTATTATTTTTCACTTCATTTTTCCCCATTTGGCACGACGTGGGTCTCTTCGAGACGGTCGTTTTGACTGGTCACGGCGCCCGTGGCTGCGTACGGCTCGAAAGTTACGGGTAAAACGGCGGG